>NSDO01000049.1:131079-229065 GCA_002286825.1 Lagenidium giganteum | reverse complement strand
CAGATGGGCACTCGTATGAACTACTTCGACCGAACACTGATCCACGGTGGCGCCAAGTACCGCGCTACTGGTCGTGGCTTCACGATCAAGCACGAGAAGTTTGCGGAGTTGTATCGCTTCTATGCGTTCAGCCACTTCTATCGTGGTGTTGAGCTTCTGTTCCTGCTGCTGTTGTTTGCGTTCTACGGCACGTTTTCGTGGTGCAACTGCTCGTGGACATTAGAGAAGGATTTCTACAACAACATCCAGCCGTCAGAAATTGAATGGAAGAAGCGCTGCTACGCCAACCATTACCAGATTTGCGTCCTCCCAACAAACCAGAACTACGGTATCATGTCCTTCTCGTTGTGGATTATCTCCGCAACGTGGATGTGGGCGCCATTCTTCTTCAATCCAAGTGGCTTGGATTGGGACAAAATTATCGAAGACTACAATGACTGGCAGAACTGGCTGAAGACAACGAATGATTCCGCGGAAAGTTGGTTCGGTTGGTGGTCTGCGGAATTGGAGCACTTGGAGCATTCGACGTGGAGCTCACGAATGGTGACGCTGCTGCGTAAGAGTCGCTTCTTGGCTGTTGCAATTGGCATGTATCTGCAGCTAGCGTACCGCGCGTACTTCGAGAACCGCAACAAGGTCATCACGAAGGATGACACGATCATCACCTATATCTTGTCTGGAGTGATCGTGGTGGTGTTCTTGCTGCTCTTCTGCTGCGGTTATGTCTCGAGTCGCGTGACGAAGAAAATGTCAATGAAGCAGCGCAAGCTCCGAAAGATGAAGTTCGTCATTGCATGCATCTGCATGGCCCTCGCATTCCTGAGCTTGACGATTTTGACGCTGATCAACGTGTTTGAGCTCATCGTTTTGCTCTTGCTGGCGGTGTACTGGTTCATGCAGCTCTGCATTACGCGTCTGCAGTACCACCACATCGTGGTGCGTGCATTGGCGCGTGCCTACGATCGAGCAGTTGGCTGGATCGTATTCGGTCCAATCATGTTTGTGGCCATGTTCTTGCCATTCATCTCGTCGTTCCAGCAGCGAGTGATGTTCAACAACGCTTTCACATCCGGCTTGGAGGTGTCGAAGCTGTTTGCACACGACGTGGCCCCCACTCAACAAGTGGTGAAAGTCAAGCGCGTGTCGAAGAAAAAGAAGCGCGACGACTAATCGTCGAGCTTCCGCCATTTTTCCCCACCGTAGCAATAGCAGTCAGTGAGTCTCAAGCCTCGACTTTATTTCTCCATCTGAGTCTTTGTTTTCATTACTGTGAGCAAGCAAGAAATGTACTTTTGATAGATCACTTGGACGGACAGTACATTGCCGTTGCTTCATCGTGGGCTGGAATTAATATCCAGTCGGTGAGTTGGTCGTGGTGTGCGCCACATTAAACGTGTGGCGCTGGCAACACTCTCAATCAGTTGCGGTCGGAAAATGGGGAGGCAGCAAGGTCATCGCCAGAAGGGCGCTGGAGCCGTCACGGTGTCGCGAGGCGACGTAAGGATGATCATAGCTCAGAGGCCTTGCACGTGCCATGCGATGCAGCTGCTCTGATGCTCATTTCGTTGCTTTGCCTGTGTGTACGGCAGCAAATGCGCCAAGGTGTGCTGTGTAAGGAGTGGCAGCGGACGCCGATGCAGCTGCTGCAGGAATATTGCCAGTCCAAGAAGCGCCGCAATCCGATCTACCACAGAGTCAAGGCGCCAGAAGACAGGTTCCGGTGCGTCGATGTCACGAATACGACTTGCTGTGCGAGATGGCAGACGGTGGTTTGACCATGTTGCATCAATCCGTCGATCAGGATGCGTTGCGTGCTGCCGGACGACAAGAACTCGGCCAAAGACTTGAAATTCAGTCCTGAGCAAGACTTTGAGACTCAAGATGAAGCCAAGCACTGCGCCGCTCTGCTGGCGCTCAAGTATCTGGAGCCAGCACGTCCACTGGAGCGGAAGCTGCCGGATCCCTTCCGTGAGCTGTGGCTTGCTATGGGAAGCGCGACCGAGACGACATCTGCTGCGCCGGCCAAGCCAACAAAGGGAGGTAGGACACACTGATGACAGCAAGCAGACGTGTGATAGTGCATAGAATTACAGGCTCACGACGCGGGCATTGTATCTTCAGGCAAGAAAAAGGAAGCAGCCAAGGCTCCGACTGCGAAGGAGCCAGCCCAGACTGCCGTGGCATCTGAGGCAGCGGCGGAAGGCGGCATGGACTTGTGGCAAGATGCTCCTGACTCACCAAGGAATGACAAGCCAAAGAAGAAGTCGCTTGAGCTCACGTCAGATCGCAAGTTTGCGTCCCACGCCGAGTATGTGCAGGCGCAACTGGAGCGAACGCAAGAGAAGAATCGACGATCGCGAGCCCGAGAAAACCACCAACGTGCCAACATGTACAAGCAGGTTCTCATGAGCGCAGGGTGTCGCGACATGATCGAAAGCGTTCTGCGACAGTTGGGCACTATTACAGGCGACGTCAGCGACCAGGCCGAAGCCCCTGCCGAAGTCGTGGATCACACCGAGCTGTACGAAAAAGTGTCAAAAGAACTCGCATCCATTGGGTTCCAGCCACGTCACATTCAAGGTGCGATTCAGGCGTGCAAGAAGGAGCCTGATCACTCGGACAGCGAGTACACGACGTTTATCCTAGATTGGCTCTGTTTGAACGTCCCTGAAAGCGCGCTGCCCAAGGCTTTTAACCCTGAAGGCACGCAATTGGATGTTCTTGTGAGTGGCAACGCATCAACCGAAGGATCGTCTTCTTCTGCACCGGCGCTAGTTCAAAAGCTGATGAAGTATGGTTACGACCGATTGGATGCCTCCGTGGTCGTACAAGACTATGCACGTAACCACCCAGCCGATGACTTTGAACATTGCTCAGCGCCAATGACTCTATCACTCCTCTCGGACCTGTACCCAGCTTTTACCAAGAAGCTGGGGCTGTCGGTCGACGCAAGCGACGTGCCCGACGGCGAAGAACTCGCCACGCTGCGCCAAGACGAGATCTTCGCTCTTGAGGCAATCTACGAAGAACGAATTCAAGTGGTGGCGGATGAAACTGGAGATGGGAACGCGTTGGCGTTGTATTCAATTCGAATCCAAGCCACTGACGAAATTGCCATTGACGTTTTCCTTCCAGCATCCTCGAAGTATCCGTTCGAACTGCCAATAATTGGGATTACGTCAAGCAATGCCTCTCATCAACCTCATCTGTTACAAGCGTGTGGCGATGCGCTGAAGAGCTGCAGCAATATGCTAGGCGAACCGATGCTGTACGAGGTGTGTGTAACTGTTGATTCATCTCTGAGTCACAACGCCAAGAAAACTGCCACAGAAAAGTTGGTGTTGCTGGAACACAAAAAGAGGCGTCCAGTCACGGCCCAGAACATGCCAGAGGAGAAGGCAGCGCCACCTCCCGTACCTGCTCGCACAAACCGCAGCAAACCGAACAACAACAAGAAGGGGCAGCAACGATCTCAACTTAAATCTGGACCAAATCCTAAGGCGATTCGTGAACTCAGCGACAAGTTGCTTAACCTCCAACGCAAGAAGGATGACAACCCCACGTTCAAGCAAATGCAAACTGTGCGCGCTACACTACCTGCGGCAAAAGAGAAGGAGAATTTGATCTCAAGTGTTCGTGACCATCAAGTCGTCCTGGTTTGCGGCCAGACTGGCTGTGGTAAAACGACGCAAGTGCCACAGTTTATTCTTGACGAGTACATCGACAGTGGACGTGGTGGCGAGTGCAACATTGTTTGTACGCAGCCTCGCCGAATCGCCGCCATCGGCGTCGCGACCCGAGTATCCCAAGAGCGAGCCGAAGACATCGCTGACGTTGTGGGCTACCAAGTGCGCATGGATGCCAAAAAGTCCGCAAATACTCGTTTGCTCTTCTGCACAACTGGTGTGCTGCTGCGTCGCCTTCTCTCTGATCGCTACCTTAGTGGGGTAAGTCAATTTCATTGCCTGTTTCCATTTTCAGTTTTGATTGTGACTAATCGCTCACGCAGGTATCCCACGTCGTCGTGGATGAAGTGCACGAGCGCAATATTGACACAGATTTCTTGCTTTCTATCTTGCGTGAGTTGCTACCAAAACGACCGGATCTGAGGCTGATTTTGATGAGTGCAACCATGGACTCATCGCTCTTTGTCAAGTACTTCTCGTAAGTTTGATTGCGTGGCCGCTTATCGTCATTATGCCTGTGAATTGACTTCTTATGCGCACTCTTATCTACAGCACGGCAGTGAGCGGAAAGTGCCCAGTGATGGAAATTCCTGGTTTCACGTATCCAGTCAAGGTGCACTTTTTGGAAGATGTGTTGGCGTCAACCAATTATCAAGTTCCAGCTAAAATGCTCGCCAACAAAAAGAAGAAAGGAGGGGATGCCGAAGACAATGATGCGCCAAAAGCGAAGGAGAAGACGCTCACAGAGCTCACCCCAGCTGAGGTCGCGGAACGCGTTGACGAATCCAAAATTCATTACGAGATGTACGCGCATTTGGTGACCCACTTGATTCAAGAACAAGACCAACCAGGCAAGAAACGTGGTGCGATCTTGGTGTTCCTACCTGGCACGGCAGAGATCAAACGCATGATTGACACGCTGAATCAGTCCAGTGCTGGATCCCAGATCTGGGCACTTCCTTTGCATGGTTCGTTGTCTGGTTCCGATCAAGCATTGGTTTTTAAGTCACCACCTTCAGGAAAAACGAAGGTCATTGTGAGCACAAACATCGCGGAAACCTCGATTACAATCAACGATATCACTGCAGTTATCGATTGTGGCAAAGTCAAAGAGATGGTCTACGACAACCGACAGAAGCGCTCTCAATTGTTGGGTTGCTGGTCATCGCAGGCTGCTTGCGATCAGCGAAAGGGTCGAGCTGGTCGTGTCCAAGCTGGTAGCTGCTATAGAATGTACACTCGTCAACGGTTCGAGCAAATGGATGCGCAACTGTCCGCTGAGATCCATCGCGTTTCGCTGGAACAGCTCTGCTTGCAGATAAAAAAACTCGAGCTTGGATCGATCAAGTCATTCTTGAACAAAGCCATCGAACCTCCTGCAGAAGACGCCGTCGACTCAGCCATCAACGAGTTGCTCGCAATTCAAGCGTTTAAGAAGCCAGATAGCTCGTCTAAGGGCGAGGAAGCGGTGCTGTTGACACCGCTTGGTAGTCACTTGGCCATGCTGCCGCTAGATGCTCGCATTGGCAAGTTCTTGATCTACGGATCCATTCTGCGTTGTGTGGATCCTGTTGCTATCATCGCGGCTTCGATCTCTAGCAAGAACCCGTTCATTATGAGCATGAATGACCCTGAGCTGAAGGAGCGACAAGAAGCGATCAAGAAGCAAGTTGGTGGCAACTGGAAAAGCGACCACTTGCTGCTCTGGAAGTTGGTGGAAATGTACCAGAAAGAGCGCGGTCAGAAGCTTCGACGTGGCTTCTGCCGTGAGCATGGTCTATCGTACGAAACGATGGAAACCATCGTGGATCTGAAGGATCAGTACTTGCAGCAAATGGACACGATTGGATTCTACGACTACCGCCAGAAGGAGCAGCTAAATCTAAACTCTGGTGTACCACGAATCATCAAGGCAGCGCTCTGCGCCGGATTGTATGCCAATGTCATCCAAGTGGTGTATCCAGAGCAAAAGTACTTTCAGTCGGCCCATGGCGTCTTCACGGAAGAGCACGATGCCAAGAAAATCCGCTACTTCGTGCAATCACCGACCGAAAGTGGGCAGCGTGAGCGAGTGTTCTTGCACCCATCTTCGTGCAACTTCACTCAGACCCAGTACGACACGTCATTCTTGCTCTACACCGAACTAGTGCAGACATCAAAGGTGTTCGTTCGCGAGAGCACGATGAGCAATCCATACGCGTTGCTTCTCTTTGGCGGACAGCTGGACGTTGTCCACGAAAAGAACCTGCTCGTAATCGACAAATGGATTCACTTCCAGGCCGTCGCCCGCATTGGCGTGCTCATCAAGTCGATCCGTCGCCATCTTGATCAAATGCTGTCTGACAAGATTGCTCGCCCAGAGCTAGATATTTCAAGCAGCGAGTTAGTCACAGCCATCAGCCATCTCCTTAAAAGCGAGGGCATGTAATCGCAGTTTCCCATCCCATTGTGATGGATCCCGAAGCTGCCAGGAAACAACATCACTCGATCTAGAGTTTCATGTCATGACCACTGCTATCGAATGCTAGTGGAAAACCACTATTGTATACTAACGCTGCCGTATTGAATCAGTTCAGTCTCTGGGAGTGATGAGCAGAAGCGATTTGGTCAGCAGCACGTGGTTCGTTTACGTTCTGGCCGGTTCGCTTTAGAGCGCGCATATTAGCGGGCAGGTGATGTTTGTGCAGTTCGCTGCGTTTAGTTGCCGTGTTGTAAGTCTGATGGTCAGCAGCAGGCAAAGCAGCTAACCGGATTCATATTTTGCAGCATCAAGCGAACCGTAGATGCCCGCCTCACCATGTCGGATATCGACACACGATGTCGCTCGCCAATGGCACCGGTACAGACGAGAAACTGTGCGATGGTATTTCGAGGCGCAAGGTGTAGCACAGCACTGATTCTCATTGTCCATCCAAATCTCGCACAAAACCAGCACCGCTCATGCTAGAAAAAAAAACTCAAAACAAACGAGAAACTCAAGCGAGAGATCGATGACTTCGCGACTGATGCGTAAACGCGTGTGGGTTGGTGCGGACACCACGGATTGCCAGCTAATTAGGAAAATCCACCGTGTTACCGCGCAAAACTGATGCGGAGACGAATCTCGACGGCGATCGCCATACTCAAGATTCTTCTGGATGACCAGCGACTCGGCGGTAGCCATCAACTTCAACTTCCGACAGTTGAGCAATCGCGTCCTGCACCACCAGTACGAGCGCACGATGCTGTCAGTCGAGGTTGCAAATCACATGAGCAGCTGAGCGTGTCCATGGCAATGAATCTTGACGTGTTCGACTCAGACGCGTTGTCTTTGACATCGCTTCATGCTTCGACCATGGAGACACGTCAAAGCTCGCACCGAATCTGGTCACAATTGATCGGTTCAGACAGGTATTCTATCTCACAGGCCCACCGAACAGACATTCAAGGCTCATGATTGCCATAGAACGAATCTGTATGTTCAAGGTATCACATTACACAGGTAGTGCTCGTGGCTTCAAGCCCGTCGTCGTCCACATCCACTGTTGTCGCAAAGCGAAGACACCGCTGAGGTGGTGGCGCTGTGGTCGAACGCAGCGCGTCATTCGCGATGGCCAAGCCCGTACCTGCGTGGCAGCGCCAACATGTAGGTGTGCAGCGGCTGGAAGCGGAGCGTCGACCTCGCCGCCTGCATTGGCAGTCACTTCACGTTTCACCAGCGCGTCCACCAGCTTCAGCGTCAGCTTCAGCTCCAGACTCTCCATTCGTTCCTTCGACGATGCGACCAGCGACGTTCTACATGCGTGTTGGCGCGCTTGCAGCCATGCTGCTGGTCGCTGCGTACGCCGGCAATGGCCGCAGCAACGGCATGGAGAACGCGTTGCGCGGCGGCGCCTGGACGTTCCACGCCGACAACGAGCAAGAGCCATGTCCCAACGACCGCAAGGACTGCCAGTTCGCCACCAGTCCACACGCTGGTGTGTTTGAGTCGACGGATATGGAGGCTGCCAATGCAACGACTAAGGCGACGCTCAAGGTATCGCGCAAGGTCATTCGCCACTTGGACCCGTTGTCTGTGACGTTCGACCTGCGCAAGGGCGCACCGACGTCGAAGGACTGGATTGGCGTGTTCTGCGTCGACGATCCAAACGTTCCGATCCCAGATGAGCAGTACATGGACTGGCAATGGACCAACGGCAAGGCGTCCGGCACCGTCGATTTCGGCAAGATGACCAACATGCGCTGCCTGTGGCAATTCCGCTTCTTCACGCAGGTGGACGGCAAGTACGTCAAGATCGCCGACTCGGACCCGGTGCGCTTCGTACACGGCAAGGAAGAGCCACTGCAAGTGCACGTTGCAGCGACGGAAGATCTCACCGAGATGCGCGTCATGTGGACCAGTGCTGAGGTCAGCAATCCAGTGGTCTGGTATGGACCAGACCCCGACTTCCTCGTGTTCATGGCTGAAGGCAGCGGCACAACGTACAAGGCCAGTGACATGTGCCATGCACCTGCAACGCAGGTGGCCGCTCAGCGGTATCGTGATCCTGGCATTATGTACAACGCCGTAATGTCCGGGCTCGTGCCTGGCGAGACGTACTACTACCGCGTGGGAGACCTGGACGGCGTCACGTCCGAAGTGTTTAAGGCCAGGATGCCTCCAGCGCCAGGTCTCCAGGACGACGTCGCCAGTTTCTTTGTCTATGGCGACCTTGGTGATTGGAACATCAAGCCTTCGGGTCCAGCGCCACCCGGACGCACGGGGACTACCATCGACCTCATCCGTCAGGATATGGATGAACCAGGCGCGAACTATGTCGCCATCATGCACGACGGCGATATCTCGTATGCACTGGGGCGCACGTACCTGTGGGATCAATTTGGCGCCATGATTCAGCCGATCGCTACCGAAATCCCGTACATGGTCGGCATTGGTAACCATGAGTATTGCCATACTAGCGGTGGCGACAAGGATCCATCGGGTGCGCCTGGCAATGGCTTCCACCCGCCTGATGGCAACTTCGGTGTCGACTCGGGTGGAGAATGCGGTGTACCATTCAACAAGCGCTTCATCATGCCCAACAATGGCAACCAAGTGTTCTGGTGGAGTGTCGAGATGGGCCTGGTGCACCACACAGTTATTAGCAGTGAGCATGACTTCACGCCCGGTTCTCCTATGTTCAAGTGGCTCGAACGTGACTTGCGCCGCGTGGACCGTGACATCACGCCATGGATCTTCCTTCATCTGCACCGACCAATGTACTGCTCAGAAGATTACGCTAGTGATTACCGTGTGTCGCTCATGATTCGCAAGAACTTGGAACCGCTGCTTGGCAAGTACCGAGTCGATGCCGTGTTTTCAGGTCACTACCATGCCTTCGAACGCACGTGTCCAGTGTACAAGGAAGAATGCCGCAGCATCAAGCTCGATAACGGATTGGAGCAAGCTCAAGCGCCAGTCCACTTCATGGTGGGCTCGGGTGGAGCTGACGTGGACAACACGGGTTACTACAACGTGACCTGGCGAGCTGCTGCCATGATGGAATATGGTTATGGCCGTGTGCATGTCCACAACGCCACCCACGCTCAGCTTGAATTCAAGCGCAACCGCGACAAGTCCATCGCCGATTCCTCGTGGCTGATCAGCGACCACGACTGGAGCGTCTAGAGGTAAGTGGGTTCGCAGGTCACACGTTTTACTCGAGAGTTCGAGGATTGTCTGGAACTTGTTCGCAAACAATATCATCAATAATTTTGAAACTTCAGTGTTCGTGGCTTTGTTGCAACATTAAAGCGTATGTGGTGGTCCACACTATCAACCTGCTGTGACTGAGCAGCTCAGTGGATGCCGGGAACAGCAATGGCGTCAACGGACATGGCGTCGTCGTCGCCATTGGGCGCCGTCGACGACAACTGGTGCGCCGCTGCGGGCACGCTGCTGCTGCCTGAAGTGAAAATCAAGGCAAGTGCGAACTCAAAGCAAGTCGAGAAGCGTCTGAAGTACCTCTGGTCTGCCGCGCACGCCATGTTGCCAGCCAATGCGGCGATGGCGCATCAGCTCATGTCAGTCCATTAATGCCCATCTCTCGTGCTTCGCACGTACAACCTCCCACTGATTGATTCGATGTGTCTCTGTGTGCACTCTGCAGGCTGCGCTTCATGGCATTTGTGAAGGAATCGCGCGTCGAACTGCCTGCTGACGTGCTCGACTACATCTGCGCCCGTTGTGCGGCGTTGCTGGTACCGGGCGTGTCGGCCGCCGTACGCGTCGTCGCACAGGCCGACAACGCACGACTGAAGCGAAAGATCAAGCAAAAGCGGAAGCAGCGGTCCGTAGACAATGCCAAGCCAGCACCAGAAGCATTGCGCAATGCGCTGGTGAGTGCTGCGGAACGATGCATCGATCGATGGCGCGTGTGATCTGACGCCCGTCCTCTGTTATTCAACAGCGCGTGACCTGCTCTCGGTGTCAACACGGAAATGTGTACGCAGCTGCGTCGGTGGTTCACAAGCCACGAGCTGGCAAGCGTGTGCGAGCGGCGGCTGCAGCTGACGCCCCGGAGCCTAAGCGGTCGAAGACTGGGGATCAAGCGACTGGAGCATCTTCAGCAGCAACGCCATCAGCTGCAGCACCTGCAGCAGCAAGCGCAAAGACAACAGCAGTACCATCCAAGCTATCACCAGCAGCCAAGGCGGCGCCTGTTGCGCCAGTGGTGCAGAGCATGTTCGCGCCGCCACCGAGTCCTCCGCGCAAGCTGCTCGACGGACCAAAGCGCAAGAAGAAGAAGAAGCCCGATGCAGCGCAAGCAGCCGTTAAGAGCAGTCTCAACTCGTTCCTTTCAAGTTTGCGCCCTGGGAACAAATAAACAGCAAATGAACATGACACAACAACGTCATTGCATTTTCGATGCGATGTCTTGTTTCTCTCTCTCTCTCTCCAGGTAAATCACTACAGGCCAAGAGCGTTGCGTTCATTCCAAGACGCGAAATCGTCGACTGTGCCAGATGCGCGGACTGATAGTTTGGACCATGATTGCGACACAGACGCATAGCGCGAGTTGGTCTTCTCACGGTAGCGCAAGTTCCAGTACTCGTCCGCTTCTGAAAGCACGATTGGCCCACTATCTCCTTGAGGCTCAGATGCTAATTGACTGCGAGTGCTACTGGCCTTGAGCGTCTTGTCCAGCGTTTCTGGATTGCGCTCTAGCTTTTCTACCGCGGCTTCTGGCATCTTGACCTCTGTTTCCACGGCAACCTCGTTATCGTGACTCGCTTGGTTGTCGCTCGACATCAACGACTGCGTTGACACCGAAGCAGGCGTAGTGCTCGAGACCATGGCATTGATCGGTGCCAGACTGACTGTGACATTCTTGGCCGCTGCAGCCTGAGCGACGGTCTGATTGCGCTCGATGAGCTTGAAGATCTTCCCAAGAACACCAAAAAGCCGCTCACGTGGCGGGTTCTCGTGTTCCTCGAGGATGTAGCGCGTGTCGTAGATTGGCATCTGCACCATCACGAGCGTCCGGTTCTGGGTCAGTCCCTGATAGAAGCGATGAAAGCCATCGACTGTCGTGTGATTGCGATCCCAGAAGAGCACTTGCAGCGCCTTGTTGACAGGCAACACGTCACCTAGCGCCGTGGCCACAGCGTCACCACACTCATTACCAGACACGTCAAGCACCTGGAGATATGCGTTGTAGGCAAGCGCATGGATGGCAGCTCGGAGCACGTGCGCTCCAAAGACATACGGACCCTCGGAGCTTAAGCAGAGTTCCTTGACGGGAGGAGGCCGCGTGACGTGTAGCTTGGTCAGCGACATGGAGCTGGCTGGCTGTGTCCGCAGCAACTGGGTCAGTGCCTGGGCTGCGCCTTCCTCCACAGCTGAGGGCGTCGTGTCGACGCATTCGTTCAGCGGCGAGCGTTCGACGAATCCGTTGCCTTCGAGACTGAGCGACTCCAGTGCTCGACAAGCTGCCAGTGCTCGAAGCAACAACACCGACTACACACACCACACGCGAAGTCAGTCACGCAAAGAACCACATATCCACCCGCGAAATACTAATGAGCGCAACCTACCGCACTATCTCGAATCGCGACGTGATCGAGACGAAGCGTTGCTTGTCGAGCGTGTGGGAAAGCTTCGAACAAGTCAGCCAACACCATCGCACGTGAGCCACTAAGATTGTTCTCGCTGAGGTCGATGTCGCACGGCTGGGAGCGTGATGCATTCTGGAGCATTGGGCCAAGTATCTGACGCAATTGAGCGCTCTGGAGCCCACGGGTGGGGAACACCACACGCTGTCTGTCAGCACCGGAGCTGCCCCCACCACTAGCTCTCTGGTGAGGAACACGACGCCGGTGTCGCCGGAATTTGAAGCGCTGGTGAACGAACAACGCGCCGTTGTGCCACAGCGGGTGCGCCCGCATGCCCCGGAGCACAAGGATAGCCAAGCTCTGGGACTTACCGAGGATGTCTCCTAGCATGGCGCTCGACCCTGTTGTCATGCGGTTGTAGCTCAGGTCCAGCATGGCGAGAGAAGACTCGGCCAACACTGTGTTGTGCGCCAGCGCCTGGAGAAATGGTTCTAGATCGAGCTGACACCGCGACAGATCCAGGCGCTGCAACCCGAAGGCGCCAGTGATCCACGATGCAAGGACCTGCGTGCCTGAGCGACCAAGCACGTTGCCTGAGAGGTTGAGATCTCGTAAACTGGCTGAGTACGCGGCGTTGGACTTCATGACTTGAAGCACGTGGGCACTGGCGGCTTCGCTAAATGAACACTTTTCTAGTTGAAGTACTTCGAGGCCATTCCGGAGAAGCCCGATGATGCGAGCTAATACTTCGACCATCGTGAAAGAGAACGCGTTGAAAGACAAGTCGAGGCGCCGGAGCTTAATTGTTGGCTGTCGTGGCGATGACAGACCAACGACTACTCCACCGACGGATTGGCTGGCTCCGACTGACGGCAAGGTCACCTTGTACAACACGCGCTCCAGGGCTGTCAGAGCCCGAGCCGAGAGATGTACGTTGATGAACGAAAATCCGCGGATGGCGGACGTCGGTGACATCGACGACTGGAACAGCGCTCGCACGCCCGCGTCCTCCATGACGTAGTCGTAAACCATGATGTTCTCGAACCAGTCGAAGTTCTCGAGAGTCCGAGCCAGCGCCTGCACTTCCTTCAGGCGCACAGCAGCGGCCATGGCCACGCCTGACGTCATCGCTGCTAGCGTCGCAAGCCAACGCCGTGTCGGCGCCTGTGCAGGCCTGGGGTTGTGCCGTGGATCGTTGGCTAGAGCTAGCGCCGATGGCAACTTGAGGCAATAGTGGAAGTCCACGCACGCAAAGGCTGAGTAGGCACAGTCCTGAAGCCGGTCGACAACGCTCGGTCGAAACGGTACGTGCAAGTCGTCACAGAATGCGCGATAGGCCATGGTGATGGCGTCAGCGTGTAGCAGACGCTTGGCTCGTGGTCCTGGCTGTCGCTCCGCATCGTTGTCAGGCGTAAAGTACTCACGCCAGTGGCAGTGCGTCGGGAACTCCATTCGAGGCGCTTGCTTGAGTGAGAACGCATAGCGTAACCCATGAAGGAGTCGCTGGAGGAGACGCACGAAACTTTCAGTGTGGACTCCGGCGTCCAGATGCAAGTAAACGGGCGTAGCGCTTCCTTTGGCTGTGAACTCGAGTCGGATCGACGTCACCGCCGCCGAGACGGCGTGCTGCAGCACTTGAAAGCGCTGGCAATGCAACAGTTGGAATTCTTTGCGCACTGCTAGCGTTTTAGCGAACGGATTCTGGGGCTTAAGCGTCCAGATGCGGAAGGATGAGATGACCACCAGGCGCTTGTGGAAGACCGTGCTGCTCCGTGCTGGTGGATGACTGCACTTGTGCTGTATGCACCACTTCATCAAGATGGGCGCGTCGTCGCCGGCACATGACTGACGCTGCGTAAACAGTTTGTCTACGGCATGGAGATCCGATTCCTTTAGCTCCTCGTAGCTGATACGATTGACAGGCCAGAGCACGGCGTCAGGATCCTCATCCAGCGACGCGCCTGCCCAGCCCATGCCATGCGAGTCCTGCATTGCTGCTGCTGTCGCAGCGTTCTCTGCGGCACGCACTCTAAACGGGCGACCGCTGACAACGGCGAGCGATCAACCAGCTATCTGATCAAGCGGCGACGTCACTGGAACCGCCAGCCGAGAGTGCTGATCAAATGCTAAAAACACGCCAGCAGCGACGCGTTTTTCCAGCATTTATTGGGAACCGCTGTCGTTATTCATCATGTTCTCGCGTTTCTGCACCATGAACCAGAGTCTCTGTAACGACTGGTTCAGTAAGCTGCACTAGCATACGCATCCAGTGCCTGCGCAGTCGATGCCAGCAACCAGAGCGAACATAGCGCGTCAGACTCGGCCGATTCAGCGGCAAAGCTCGGCAACTGTGCGGCAGTCCTACTCGATGCCAAATCCTGCGTGTTTTCTGGAAGTTCTCTCTGTACCCGGATGCATCTGGAACCTTGATTCTTCGTTGCTCGTTTGGCACTCACTTGGCGCACTGGTCGGAAGAACCAGGGCGGGAAGCCATTGAGATCGTGACCGTGCGTGCGTTTGAGCGTCTTCAGTCGCTGGCGCACCACAGCCTTGGACTTGGTGCTCTTGGCGCGCGTGTGCATCACGCGTACCACCTCGCTCCACGCAATGGGTCGGCCTTTGTCAGCGAACTGCTTGGCGCACTGCACGAGCAAGCGATCTTCCTGATCCGTAAAATCTGACATTTGCACCAACGCGTTCGTCCACAGACTGCGGCACAGCAGCCATCGCTCGTACGCAACGTCGTCTTGCGGGGAAAAGGTCGGCATCAGTCACCATCCATCACCAGCAGAGCCATGTCCACGCTTTGCCATCGCGCATCACGACAACTGTCACATCCATCTCAGTGTGTGCACTTTCTCAAATCCGCGCCCGCGATTGGCTGAAATGGCTCCTCAGTGGCTTCTGTTCATTGGTTATTAATGCCACTCTCGGCCGTTTTGGCATCCTCCGCACCGCTTCGAGCTCGTCGCGACGTGGGCAGCCACAGCAATGGCGATGCCCGCTGCGAAGACGAGCAGTGAGTCCGCTACTGCTGCGTCGTCGGACGCGAACGTGGCGGTAGGATCTGTGCTGGTTACGCACAATGACAAGAGCGTTGCGGCGTCTGCATATGCAGCCGCTTCCGGTGACAGCTCGGAGTCGCGTGGCTTCCTGTTGGCCATCCTGGCGCCTGATGCTGACGCTGCGACGGCCTACCTGTCGACACAGCCAGCGGCGACGTACTTGCTGGTCATCGAGGAAGACTCGCTGTGGGTCTACTTCAAGTTCCGCCGCGCTGTGCGCTCCATCTTGCTGCTCACGAGCAAGGAAATGAAGAAACAGAGCCACGTGATGAAGTGGAGCGACCCGGATGCCAATGGCAGTGACGTTTGGCCGTCGCCATTGATGGACGTTGTCGTACCGACACCGTTGCATCACTTGTACGTCTCACGCGAGTCGTTTTTGCAGTTGGAGCAGTGCTGGACACGATTCTTGCCTCAAGTTCAGGTCCTGCTAGTCGAGTTGTGCGCCGAGAGCTCGTTAAATGAAGACGTGAGCATGGACGACTGGCTTTCTCACGCCACAGCAACGCGATCGCGCTTCGTCGCAACGCTGGCGCCATCGCTGTGTGGTTTCTTTTTGCTGGGTACATCCAGCATTAGTCCAGTCGCCAATGACCATCAGACTCAGCACAGCACATCCACGACGTTACCATTGCGGCAAGTTGAGTTCGACTTCGCCAAGTGCACCGTAGTTGTGACAGATGGCGTCTTCAAGCCCAACGCGTTCGTCGGTGCGATGCACCTTTCGTCCTCGAAGCGCGTTCTGGATGGAGGCGTCACGTTCGCAGCATTACGCGACAACTTCCTGTCTCCTGAGACCGTCATCATCAAGGACACGATCACGATGCAACCACCCAAGGCATGGCAAAACTGTGTCGACGCACCCAATGACGACGCCGAAACCACGTTGCTGCGTGACCTCGCTGCAGCGTGTGCGACCATCGTTCCGCACGAGCCGCTGCCTGACGGTGTCGTCGATCGCCTTCGACGTCTCTTCGACCATTGGCAGGCACATCCATCTGCACTCTCCAATCTTGTGGCCACGCCCTGGCCCAAGCCCAAGGTCTCTCTGGCAGCGCAAGTGGTGCCGTACTTGATGGAGCTGCTGGTCGCCGCTGCTGTCACGGACCGAGGATCACGGCCTACAGATAAGCCCGCCCGCGCAGAATCGCCTGCCGATCGCATTCACCTCAAACGATCGCGATTTGCGCGTGCCCTGCAGTCAGCGATCCTACGTTTGACGGTGCACAGCGGGGAAGTGCTACTCTGTACATTGCTGCACCAGTCACTACAGTTATTTGCCGTCCGCCACGCCATCCCCATCGAGCTCGTGCACTTGCTGGGGCAGCTATGCGCTGCCAGCGACTTCTTTTTGGCTCTGTTCCTGAGCTTCAACGGCCCGATGCTGTTGTGGAACGCTTGCTGCGTTACCACGCACCCGTCATCTGCAAGAGGACCACCGATTGCCGCGCTTGCTTCGGCCTCGATGGCTGCCTTACTCAGCTCCCCACCGAACAGCAAAGGCAACAATCGCAAGAAGAGTGTGCTCGGTGGAGACGCCCGTACTCGCAAGTCGTCACTGTTTGGCATTCGGCGACAATCGCACGTGCGATCGCGCAAATCGCTGGATTTCAGCGCTGTCTTTGCGGCGTCCGCGGTGCACTCGAAGGCGCTGGTGTTCTACCGACTGAATCCTGCGTTGGCACAGATGGAACTCAGCACAACACTGCGAGACGATGACTTCGCAGCGGCTGCCATGTCCGGTGGTGGCTGGAGCGCCGAGTGGGAAGACCAAGTGCTTCACTTCGACAGCTCCACGGATCTCTCAGTCTGCTCCACGCGCATGGCCGTGTTCGAGCTGCTCCAGCAACTGGCACGTAGTCTGCTCGTAGCCCCGATCGCTGATAACTGGGATCGTGATGTGGCGCTGATACTGTCCCTGCGAGACATCTACGAATCCGTGTTTCAAGAAATCGGTGCCACCGTCACCGCCATGTCGGTCTCTCGAACGCGTCACATCCAGCATCGAGACTTGCTGAAGCGCCTTCAAATGCTACTGACGCTGGTCGCCGTGCTCTACCGCCTCGAGGCACGCCGCCGAAAGGCGCTCAAGACCCAGATGGGCGAGAAACGATATTGGTGCTTGCTGCACCTCATGCGTGCTCAGCTACGCGAGTTCAACGAGCACCTCGAGCTCACCGAACAGGACGTGGAGACGCCACCCACTTCAGGTCCTCCTCCTCCCACACCGTTGACACAGTGTTTGCAGATCCAGCTCGAATTCGCCCGCCACATGCCTCGACCGCTGCTCAATGAATACATGCTTGTGACGCTGGAAGACTACACCGAAACAGCTCAGAAGCTGCACGAGGAGCTCGAGCGCGACGTCATCCGGTCTGAGCACGCCGCTGCATCCTTCCTCGTGTCTGTGCGGACGCTCTTTCGCGTGCTACGCGTGTTCATCAAGCGCGCCAATGACTTGGACCTGCAAACGCTCATTCTTCGTGTCGTTGGTAACGGTTCTCCATCTCTGGTCGGTCTTTTGCGCTTCTTGGGACATGTGGCTGTGCGAAAGCATCAGCAACATGCTCCGACACACCATGAGAGCCTGCTTTCTCTGGTGATCCAAGCCGAAGTTCTCGGCTTCCTCAGTGACTTTCTGACGCTGGACATGGTGTCGCCCATCAAGTCGTTCATGCTGCACATGAGCGCGAGCCATTGGTGGCTCACAGACCAAAACGACGACGACGATGCTCTCGAGCAGCGCAAGGCCGTACTCATGGCTCGCGTGCTCTCGCCCGACGCTCTCAGCAACGATCGATCACTCTGGGACTACCTCGTCACAGTGTTGCTGCCGATCGAGGCAGTCACAAACCGCAATGGCGGCACAACTAGCGATGACATCCTCCCTATTGTCAGGATGTTCTGGCGCCGCGAGCGCGCTCTTGCTGAAGACGACACTGGGACGACGCCACTGGTGCGCTACATCACCCGCTGCTGGACATCGTTCCTTCACATACGCATGAAGCTCTACGCGACGCAGCTGCCCCGCGAGTGGCAAGCTCAAATGGCTCTGGATCAAGTGATCGACTCCCATTGGTACTACTTCCAGGCCATGATATCCGAGTTCCAGGCGAACGCGTCGCAATCGAGCTCGGAACTCTCGCGGTTCTATGTTGACATGGCGTGCGGGCACCTCAACTGCCTCGTGGTCCTGGCTGAGCGACGACATGTTGATCCGGCTGTGGCTAGAAGCTTTCATACTAATGAAGTGCTTCCAACGATCATTCGCTGGTTGCTCCGGCCCGGAAGGCGCACTGGTCACTTGGCGTCGAAGCCGACACCTTCGACAACGACGAACACCACCAGGCACAACGATACGGACATGCGGGCTGCAGGGAAGGATGATGACGGTGAACACAGCAGTGTGCCGGGCTCGGTCATGCCAGCCCTGAATCTCGACTTGACCAGAATGACACGGACGCCTCAGACGACCGTAGAGGGTGTGCCTGAGCTACCTAATATCGTCGTCGACAGTCCCCGCGTCCATTCGTCGGCATTGCTCTTCGTGCTAAATTATGTACTGCTGGAACCAGCGGTGGCGCTCGATGACGCTTTGTGCCCGCGTTATTTCATTCCTGCTGCAACCTCAACCTCGCAAATCGATGATCCAGCACACTCATCTGGTCTTGATCTCGACGTGCTGTGGTGTCTACAAAACCATCTGAGGTTGTTCGCAGGCGATCGGGCGGCGCTGCTCGATCTCGTCCACGGACTCTACGCCCAGCAACTGCTTCCAGCTCCACGCAGGCTCAATGCTCTGCAAACGCTCAATCGCTTGCTCATGCCAGACTCGTTCGATCGCGGTTTGTTTGTCCGAGCATGTCCGGTCATGTCGGCTGCGACGGCCGAAGGAGAATGGCAGCACGTGGCGACGGGCGCGTTCGCTCTCGTGTATAAGTCCTTACCAGCGGTTTCCGCATCGGCCCCCGTCGCGATCAAGACACTGCCCCATCAGAAGCACAGCGGCGACTTGTCAGTCGCTCACGATGCGTTTGAAGAGCTCAGTGTGCTACAACACCTGCGCGGCAATCTCGCAGCTGTGCAGTTGATTGACTATGGATCTAGCGAACGCAGTGGCGACTTTGAACTGGTGCTAGAATACTGTCCGTGCACGCTACGAGCGTGGAGGGCGTCGTTGCCATCACTGCAAACCGCCGAGGGCGAGCCACTGCTCACGTTCCGAACAACACTGCTATTGGTGCTCCGGGCCTTCGAAGAAGTGTGTCGGGCATTGCAACGGATCCACGACGAAGGCGTGGCGCATCTGGACATCAAGGGCGATAACGTGCTCAGTCGCACCAGCGCCCAGGAACTCACGCGGGCCCTGCTCCGCGAAGTGCACATGGGCAACGAGTACGATGCTAGCAAAACGTCGCTACTGGACTTGTTGTTATGCTTTGGCGACTTTGGTGAGTCGATGCGCGCCACGGGAACCATACTGGCACCAGCTGCCCCCTCCGTTGACGTCCGTGAGCAGCGATTGGCGTCGACAAGCGCACTTCAAGTGCCGGTGCCGGTGCCAAGGGTGCCGACGGCCACGTTTCTCGTGCGGCGGACACGAGGTACAGAGGCAATTAAAAGTCCCGAGATGCTTGCGGTGCGTGGCAGCACACCCGCACTGAAACCGATCACACATGCCAGTGACGTGTGGTCCATCGGCTGCTTGCTCTTCGAGCTTATCACGGACGAACTGATGTTCGGAAAAGGTAAGACCGTGTTCGAGATTTTTTTTTGTAAATTCTCGAGTAGCGGTCAACTTATTGGGAAATGCGTCTACCTAGATGACTGGGCAGGACTGTATGCGCACTTGGTCGCAGGAACGAACGATGTCGTCACGAAGACCCATGAAGAAATTATCCGAGCAGCGCTGCAGCCCGAAGAACGAGCGGAACATGCCATCATCTCACGGCTCATTGAGCTGCTACAGCGCACACTCGCGCGCAGTCCATCACAGCGGCCGTCACTTTCAGGCATCCTGCATCTGTGCAAGACGATCACCGAAGATGTGCAGCGACTGCCGTACACCTTGCTGGATGAAGAGTGTGCCAAACTGGTGCTTGGAGCCACACTCATGGTGGCAACCTCAAGCGATCACGTGACAGCTACTGAACCCGACGCCACTGCAGCAACCAAAGACTCAGCGGCACCTGGTCTGGCTAAGCTACTCTTGCGATTTCCTTCTCGGCGACTTGTTGCCCATAGGGGCGTGGACCACGGCTGTGGCCGCACCCACGCTCGAGCTAGCGTGTTAGGAAGCGAAGCCCTGCGTTTGGTGCACGGGACGTGCCAGGGAGCATCGTTAGCACTGATCGAAGATGATGAAGACGACGCAGACGACCTGGCTACATCCAGTATGTACGGCGCCCAGCTCTGCCGCTTGTTCTGGAATTTCTACGTGGCGACGATTCCTCTACTGGACCACGCAGCCGTGCTGGAACGGCCAGACGAGTACGACTTCGCGTTGAACGCCATCGAAGCCGCCTACGAACGCAGTTTCGACCACTTTGTCTACTTCTGCGTCGCAGATCAGCGTGACCACGACGTCGCCAGAACGAGCCACAGCAGCAGCAGTAACAACCACGTCGGCACGAGGGACACCAGCAATAGCCGGCGCTTGTTTGTCGAGATCATCACCGAGGATTCCCGAACGACATTTTTCGTAAACCGAGAGTGGGTTGAGGCGCTTTCCAATGCGACTCCACGCCAGGATGCATTGGTGTCAGGCGAAGGCACAATCGACTGGACCGCTGTGGTTGCCACTGACGGCGGCGAATCCGATCTGCGATTTGTTCGAAGTCTCCTAGCTCAGGCGCCTGAGTTCGTGCCGCTTTTCCAGCGGTTGCTTCGTCAAGGAGGCATCCGCACGCTGTTGTTGGCGCCTGAGACGACGGACATGGCCGCATCGGGCGCATTGGCGCGATTGCTGTCATCGGTGCTGCTCTTCTTCCTCACCAACTGTTTCTCCATGACATTGCTGGACGCCGCGACGTTGTTTGCGAGTGAGTGCGCCCACGCCATCGACTACCCCAGCGCTGACATCATGTTCCAGCTGTGGCACCACAACCAGCGCCGCCATGAGCTCCAGATGCAGCTGCTTGAGCGCGAAAGGGATGTGAGTGAGCGCCAGGTTGTCTGGTGTCTTTGTGGCGCGTGCGTGTTCGGAGTCAACAAGGTCGCGCTGCAGCACGCCACAGCATTCCAGCAGTGCCAGTGCAGTGTCCGGGCACCGGAGTATTCCGTCACGCACACGGCGTCCGCTAGGTACGCCAAGGAGCTCGGCATGGCGCTAGGCATCGATGACCGGTGCGTGTGCTTTCATCCGTTCCAGACACCGCCGGTCAAGTCCAATGTCGATGCTAGCGGAACCGATTCTGGTGATGCCAATGGAGCCACTCGTGGTGCGACGACGACCAACGCTGCAACCAACGACGATCACCCAGCTTCCGCCTTTGTGGGGCCTGGCGTCACTGGAGCAGAGGAGCGGCTGGTGCATCCGATGGAAGCCACGACGCTACGGAAGGAAGGCGTCTACCGCTGGTTGTACGTCGACGTGTCGTGTGTAAAGCGCCTGGAGTCGACGTTCGACTGCCTCCATGACACAGCTGCTGGTGGTGCAGCAGTGGCTCAGGCTCCTAGCACTGCCACGAATCCTGTGGCGCCCGAGCCCAAGCGGCAATCTACGTGGCGCAGCCTACATCATCAGCAACCAACACCATCGCCATCGGCTCATTCGGCAAATCACTCGGTCATCAGCAGATCCAACGGCTCTGCACGAGAATCCTCGACGCCTCGAGATCCATTTAATGCTTACGGAGAGAGAGCGGTCGCGCGGCTGCTTCAAGACCTCAAGGAGCGCCCGCTCCGCCAGCTGGAACAAGAACGCAACGCCACATCTGTGGCCAACGGCATCTGGAAGATGTTCGAATGCGAGTTCTGCTGCTTCGGCGTGTGTGCTGTGTCAGGGAACCAGGAGCAGATTGCATTCCCTTTCAGTGGGAAGGCAGCGTCGTCGTTTACATGAAGATGGCAAGCCCTGTAACACGGGTCGACTGTAGGATAAGCTTGGTAACATATTGGATGACAGACAAATCAGGAGAAAAAGGCAGAGAAGAGAATTCGGACGCCAGAATCACTCAGAATATAATATATGGTCAGCATGAGCTCTTTAAGACCATGCACAGCAACAATATAAGTTAGAGACGCAAGATAACGCACTCCGTCGAGGCAACGGAGCGTCGCGTTGACAGGTTGGGGAGCAGACCGCCAAGGAAGGGCCTGCACGCATCAGGGTCCGGAGACGAGATCGTTGCCAGCACCAGCTCACATCCGTGTCTTCATGGCGGTGCTTGTGGGGCACTTCGAGGGAGGTGGGTGAGAGCAGGACAGAGATAACGGTGGTTCACGCGTGGGCACTGCGACTGCGCGACACCAACTTATGGCTTCCGTTCACATGTTTTCCCGGTGCTGCGCTCATTATCTGAGCATGGCTTCTTTGAACACGGGCGAGTTGCGCAACGACATGGTGCGACGCCGTTCGATCGTGGCTTCACGGTGCGAGCTCGGGTCCTCGGACCGCGCCAGAATCTGCTTCACGCTGCTGATGTATTCCTTGCACGGTCCAGGCAGGTCTCGCACGCCGCGGTTCTTCGCCAAGAACAGACACTCGCTGTTGCTTCTGCGTCGCCGCACGTTGGCTTCGTTGTTATCGTCCGCTTTTTCATGGGTGATCGGCATGGACGCGCTCTTGGCCGCGCCCATGCCCTTCGCGGCCGCAGCCCCCGTGAGCGCCGTGGGCGTGGTGGCGCGGCGGTCGTCCTGCTGCGGCTGCTTCTCGTAGAACGTGCTCGTGTCAAACGTGTTCATCTTCGACTTGTAGTCGCGCAGCACGCTCGTGTCCACGCGCAGGTTGTGCGGGTTGCGCGCGCTGGCGTCGGGGCTGCCCACGTCGTGCAGGTGGTGGCTGTTGTTGTCGTCGAGTCCAAGACTGCTGTCGCTGCTCGAGCTGCGGCTGAATCGGCGGGCCAGTCGGTGAATATTATCCATAATTGCGTTGCGTGGGTGCCGACGACTGGTCGGGTGTCGGGTCTGTTGTGGCGCTGTCGGCGGTGGCTGTTGTGGGGATGGTCTCTCTTTGCAGAATAAGGGGGTGCTGTGAGTGAGAAGGCGTCGCTGTACCCGGTTCAGACAGCTCAGGATCCGGCTGGGACGGTGGGAGGATCGACACGCACACCGTCCAGGAACGGAAAGAAACAATAATGTGTTTTAAACACTTTCGCTGGAATTTCGAAAGAATGCGCGCGCACGGTGCGTGTGATTGGTCGGCGTGGTGGGTGTTGTCCAAACAGGGGGCTCGATCGGGTGTTTGCGTGTGCAGGTGGCGACCAGAATTTGACGTGAATGCTGGCGGTGATGCTGATGCATGGCCCGATGGCATGTTTGCTGGACGGACCTGATCTCCCGGCTGATTGCGCGCGCAGGTGGTGGCATGCCATCATGTTGCTCAAGAGTGATGTCGATGCACACGCGTTTTGGTTTGACGAGATCCTGGGGTGGATGCCAATGGCGATCGAGGACGATGGCGTGCTGGTTGAAGCGGAGGGAGTGAGCAGCAACTCCATGAGCTGGTTCCGCTCCCACAGCCCCCCGGGCGTGCACGCCAATTCCTGCTGCTGTAAAGACAAGGTGACGGGTGCTGGAAATGTGCATTTTTTTCACGCAACCTTGCCACCTGCCTGGCCAGTCCACCAAACCAGCTGCGTGTTTCTTTCGCCTCCGTCACCGTCTGCTTGGCGCAGCAGAGGCATTGTTCTTGACACGCTGGCGCTGCACTTGGCGGCAGGCAGCAGCCATGTTACTTCGAAGACAGCAAGATGGCCCCATGAGGTGGTCCACTTCAAAAATACAGCCCTCGGGGTGATTAAAACACCCTCGTTAAAATGGGGGTAGCAAGTCCATCTCCCCCTGAAGCGGCAACGTCAATCCTTCCCTCGCGGCGGGTTTTATGGATGGCAGCCTGTGATTGGTGGAGGTTTGTTCTGGAATGGTGTTTTGTGTGACTGTTTGACCCCATTTCCCAGACTTCAACATCGCGACGGTTGAGCAAGCTCGACACTTCAGCCACGGCTGGGTAGGGCTATCAGTCATCAACCCTAGCCATCAAAATGGAATTGACACAAGTCTTTAGCAACAAAATTTCCATGTGTTGTTTGTTCAAAACGCACTGTGATCTTCGACGTCTCACGTCGCAAATGGGTTGAGCGACGCCGCTTGATCATCATCGTCGGCAGCTCCAAGCACAGCGTCGGACGTCATTTCGGGCCTGCTGTTGAGATCCAACGTGCGCGGCATTGCCAATGGCTTTGGAGCTGGCGCAGGGGCTGCACTACCACCGAACAGAGAGAACACACTGCCGAGCACGCCGGTGCTCTCCTGTGCTCGCGCTGATGAGTGCAAAATCTTCTGAAGCTCGAGTGGACTGCATTGAGGCAACGAACGAGCGAGTGTTAATGGCCATTGCCTATACGAGCCCACAATGCGAATGCGAATGTTGTGGCTTACCTGAAGTGCAGGATCGTGCCGATAACCGGAATGAGCCGTTCTTTCTCGCTCTCGTTTTGGCTTTCCATGTACTTGAGGATGACGTTTTTCAAGTACTATACAACCCAAACAGTTCGTCACGTGTTCCACTGGCAGCCCTCCCATTCACCGCGATTGACTTTACCTCGATGTTCATTCCTGCCGCAGAGCGTTCGCTCAGCTCTTGAAGCCGCTTCTTCTGCCGGTTGCTTTCTTCAAGCAGCGCGCACACATCTTCATACTGTCCACGAAATCTCGTGTCAGTATCTGTATGGACACCACACTCATCTCCATTCCGCTGCCACGAACCTGCTTTTGATACTTGTTCACCTGTTCTTCCAGCGCGGACACTTGCTTGTTCATGCGCGCCGCTTCTTCGTCCCGCAGAGCTTGCACCTGACGCGTCAAAACAATGTCAGTTTTTCGAAGCCGACATTTCGGAATCACTGAAGATGAGCTTACCCGAGCAAGTTGAAGGATCTGAACATCCACAGCTGACACGGGTCCATTCGACGACGATGGCGGCGATGGCTTCGTCAGCGGAATCGCGCGTGTGTCTGCGAGCGCTGCGCTCAGATGATGGTGATCGTCTGCCTCACTGGATTGGCTGGTGACGATGACCGATACATTGGTGTCAGCTGCTTGCTCTTCCGTATTGGATGTTGCCGCAATGCTTGCCGACATCCCACTTGTTGCAGCTGACACCGCACTCATCGCCGAGTTGAGCTGCTTTGTCAGCTGCGCGATCTCACTCTCCTTCACCTTGAGCATCTCACGCGCGATTTCACTCTTGGATTGAAGCTCCTTCTTCAATGCTTCGACTTCCTGGATGATGGTATCGTGTTCTGCTTTGCTAGCGGCAAGGGCAGCTTCAAGCTCGGTCTTGCTCTCCAACAGACCAGTGAGTCGCAAGATCTCCGAGTTTAATGAATCCTTTTCTTTGTCCCATGCACCAATTTGCTCAGCTCGTTCAGCTTCGGCTGACTCCTTGAACGCTTCGATGCGCTTATCCGCGGACGCCTCGACTTCGACCAATTTTACTTGGGCTGATGCCAGCTCTTGCTCCAGCACGGCCACGCGCGCGGTTGCCGCCGCGGCTTGTTGTTCCAGTTGCTCTTGCTCCTCAGTTACCTTTTTCAGGCTGGTTTTGCTCTCCGACGTGGCCTTCTTCAGTGCTGTATGGGCGCGCTTCTTGTACACCTCCAACGCCGTGCGAGCAGCGCTAGCACCTTCAATTTCGACTTCCAACTGAGCGCGCAGGGTAGCGATCTCATTTTCGAGCTTAGTAGCGCTCTCCTTCATTTGCTCTTCAACTTGTTCGACTTGCTGCTCCAACTCAGCAGTGCGAGCTCTTGAGTCATCACGTTCCTTGTCAAGTTCCCGTGACGACGCTTCGAGGGTGCGCTCAAGCTCTTCGTTCGTCTCTCTGAGTTCACGTTCAGTTTCCTTCAGCTCATCGAATTTCTTCATCGTCTCTTTCAGCTCTGATTCCTTTTCATCGACTACCTTTTTCAGTGATGCAGCAGCCTCAGTAAGCTCCTGCACACGAGCATTCCACTGATCTTCCTTTGCTGCGAGTTCAGCTGCTGATGACTCTTCGCGGAGCTGAAGTTGTGCTTCATATTGCTTTCGCAACTCGGACACTTCACTTTCATACGTAAGAATTCGCGCCTTGAAGTTCTCCACTTGGCCCTCACGCTGTTCTTGAGTCTTCGCGTGCTCCTCATGCGATTGCCGCAGTTCTTCGCGCAGATCTGCAAGTTGAGTCTGCACAGTTGATAGCGCTTCATTCAGTCGGATCTTCTCAGACTCAGCAGTCTGTGCGCGCTCTTCGAGGATTTGCACATTCTTAGTCAATGCCTCGTTAGCTTCGCTTTGCTGGTTCAATCGATCCTGACTTTCTCTCGCATGGTCTTTCAAACGCTTATACAAACCAACAACTTCTTCGATCTTCGCCTTGAGTTTCCCGATCATTTCATCGCGTTGGGTCAGTAACGCCGTGAATCGTTCTTCAGCTTGCTTGCACTTGTGCTGTTGTGCCAAGACTTCTTCCTGAGCAAGCAGTAGCTGCTCGTGGGAAACCTTCAGCTCTTCCTGAACCCTGGCTTGAGCTTCTGTGCTTGTCGCACTGGCTGCAAGCTCTTCGGTTTTGCTGGCAATTTCTGCCTCCATGTCTGAGATTTTTTGCTGCGCTTCTGAGAGTTGGAGTTGGTAGCTTTGAGTGGATACACCCAGTTCTTGAAGTTTCTGGGTAAGATCAGCATTTTCTGAGGTAGACTGGGTAAGCTGGTCGCTCAGCCTGGTCACTTCAACCTGCAAACTTTCCAAAGTCTCAGTCGCGGTCGCTGCTGCCGTAAGAGACTCATTTTTCGCCGTCAGTTCGGCAGTCACTTGGCTCAATTGCTGCTCCACGTGCTGAATTTGGTCCTTCGCTTGTTGGAGTTCATTTGATGCTGTTTCCAGCGAAGCTTGCAGATTAAATATGGTTTCATCGAGCTGCGCCTTGGCGGTAGTAAGTGCACTCAGTTCGTTTTCCAAACGTTCTTGTTCGACTTGGTTGTGCTCAAGCTGTTCACTCTTCTCTTTCATGGCAAGTTGCAATTCGTTCTGGGAAGTTTCCATTGCTGCTATAGCTGATTGAAGCTGTTCTTTCTCAGCACGCGTAGCTTCGTTTGATTCCTCGAGTTGTCGCAACCGATGTTGCACTTCTACAGTGGACTCTGTAGCGGACGTCGTGAGCCTTCTAATTTCCAACTCAAGCGCCGCATACTCCTCGTCGCGCTGTGCGAGCTGCTCCTTGACCTCAATCACAGTGTCATTGTGACGCTGGGCAAGAGATTCTGCATCTTCAAGTTTCGAGGATAATTCCGCAACATTTTCCGTCAGCTTCTCCTTCGCACTATTCGATTCAGCTAGCTCAGTTTGAACGCGCTCCATCGTCGCTTGAAGCTCTGCGAGGGTTGCCTTGAGGTCGGTAACTGAGGCATCAGCGCTTTGCAAACGGGCGACTGCTTCCTCCTTCTCCTGGACGTGTTGAGTTACATTGAACTCCAGCTGGGTTTGCTTTTCCAGCAGCTCGTCCACCTTACGTTGAACCTCGGCTAGCTTGCCTTCAACAGCCTGCTTCTCTTCTGTCAACGCATCCAGAGCTGCCGAGTCTGCACTCTTTTCTTGAAGATCGTGCTGAAGCTGCGCCAAGCGTTGTTGAGTATCCTCAAGCTCCTTCGCGATACGAGCTTTATCTTCCTCGACGAACTCCAATTTGGTCGAAAGCTCCTTCGCAATTTCAGCAGATGATTCCCGGAGGGCAGCTAGCTCCTGGGACGCTGCTTCCTGAGATTCCACAATCTCACGCTTCTGCGAAGACACAGTCTCCTCAAGCGATGCTCGTTCCTGTAGCAATCCGTCTTTCTCCAAGCGAATAGCAGCTATTTCTTCGTTCACCTGGGTCAAGTGGGCCTCAAGATCACGAATGCTTGCTTCTGACGATTCTCTAGCTTCTTCAAGCTCACGTTGCAATTCATTTTGTTTCGATTCCAGCGTCGACGACAGCTCAGAATATTTCGAGTTCAGGTCAGCAAGTTGCTGTTCAAGTTTGGTTTCGCGATCTTTCGCTTGCTCTAGATCGGTCTGGGTGCTTGTGAGCTCCGCTTGAATAGTTGCGGATACTTCCGCAGCTCGCTGAGTTGCCTCCTCGGCACGAGCGGTGAGCTCCGTCTTTTCCGATTCCAGATCTTTGACTTTTTTCTCCAGCTCACCGATCTGCGCAATTAGTTTGGAGCCCTTTTCTTCGTGAGCACACTCTCGGTTATTCGCCTCAATCAAACGGTCTCGAAGCTCTTCCAGCTCGTTGAATGTTTCATCAAGTTCTTGTTGGTATTGTTCTTTGTCGTTCTCGAGCTTTCCAACCTTCGCGTTCAACTCATCGATTTGAATTTCCAGCTCCTCTTTCACAACCTTTTGGTTACTCGCCAGCTGGGCTCGATGTGCCTCAGAGTCATCCACCTTTCGGCGCAATTGAGCAACCTCCTCATTCAGTCGCGATCGTTCTTGTTGCAGTGTTTCCACCGTGCTTTTGTACGCATCAAACTCAATTGTTTTGGCTTCCAAATCGACACGAAGATCTTCGAACTTGCCGTCCAGCGCTTGTGAATCCGCCATCAATTGCCTCTTTTCTTCTTCAAGTACACCGATGGATTCACGCAACTCGCGATTCTCGGATTTAATTTGCTCCACGTCTTCCTCCCCGCGAGCCAAAGTCTGTTCCAACTCTCGTAGCTGTTCCTCGAGAGCATTCTTGGCTTCAGTACGTTCTTGGACTGTTGTCTCCAAAGATTGCTGCTTCTCATATGCGGCTTGAAGCATTTTCTCCATGTCAATCAAGTCCGTGAGTGTAGTCTGAAATTCCTTCCGTTGCTCTTCAATAGATGCAGCCGATGTCAGCTGGGCTTGTTTCACTCGAGCAAGCTTCTTCTCAAGCGCAGTCAGCTTCTTGTTCTGCTGCACAACCTCTTCTTGAGCCTGTACAAGAGAGTTGCGAAGCTCGACAACCTCCTCATCGTTCCCTCCAGCTGATTGTCCGTGGTCGACCTTGCTCTCAAGTTCGGCATTCAAGGTTGCAACACGCTCCTCCAGAATTTCATTCTCGTTTTGAAGCTCGGTAATGTCGTTTTGCAGTCGCTTGGTTTCATCCTCTTTACTCTTCACAAGCTGGGCAAGTTCCTCAGAAAGCGATTCCACTTTTTCAACCAATGTTTGCCTCTGTTGTTCCAGATCCCGAATCTTAGCTTCATGGGATTCATCGTTTGAGGCAAGCTGCTTCTCAAGCTGCTCCTTCTCAGCGCTCATTTTTTCCATTTCACTCAGTTTTTCACGCATTTGCGTGAGTACAACTTCGTAGTCTTGCTTTTGCTTCACACCACCGTCGGCAGTTTTAGCGACTTCGAAAACCATCCGCACGTTCTCCGCTCTGATCGCTGCTATTTCGTTCTCGAGATCCTTGATTCGTGCTGTAGCTTCCACTAAATCCGACGTCGTGTCGGAAGTGATAGAGCAGGAGGACAAAGGAGGAGTTGCTTCCTTCTTCGGTGAAGATGCGCCGTCTGATTCATCCGTGGTACTCGCCGTGATCCCACTCAATGCGCTCTTTAGCTTTTCCACCTCCGTTGCATGGTTACCAAGCTTCGATCGACAAACCTCGAGTTCTTGGGCATAACGATCACTCTCTTCCCGAGCTTCCTGCAGTTGTTGCTGTAATGTCTGGATCTCACCTTCGTAGCGCTCGAACCTGCCCTCCGCAAGGCCGATATCAGTCGCTGCTGAAGCCAACTGCTCCTTCAGCGTGTCAGTTGATTTGGAAATCTCGCTCATTTTTGTTTGGTACTCTTCAGCGCGCATCAAATTTTCACGGACGCTATCCAAAATGGTCTCCACGAAGTCCATCGGTCGAGTAGCCACCTTCTCGGCTGTCTCCGCATCACTATTGGCGTCTCGGTTGACAAGCGGAAGGGAAACGAGCTGCTCCTGGAAACCTGCGATTTGTCGTTCGTACTCTTCGACCAGCGATTTGGCTTCCTTCAGTTCAGCGACAACCCGTTCGTGGGAATTCTTTAGCTCTTCGAGCTGCTTGTTGTGGTCATCCACGAGAACATCCATCTCTGCCTTGAATGAATCACGCATTTGCTGCAATTGCTCTTCATTTCCGTTTGCATCTGCCTGCTCAATGGTAGCTCTGAGCGTATCAATTTCTGTTGTTAGCGTCTGAATTTCCAATGTCTTGGCTTGTAACAGCTCGGTTGCCGACTCGAACGTAGAGCCAACACCATGTTCCTTCAAGGTTTGCTGAATTTGATCAAGCTCTTCAGTTTTGGCAGTAGATGACTTGGTTAGTTCACCGAGTTTCGTTTCCAACAATCGTCGCTGCTCGTCGAAATCTTCTTCCTGGAGTTTGTGTGACTCGAGCAACTCACCAACACAATGTTCTGCAACCTTGAGAGCTGCGTTCAGCTGTGTGATCTCATCTGGAGTGGCCCTTGTTCCTTCCGATGCCGCAGCAGCTTCCATGTCACTCAGGCGGCGCTTCAGGGTCGAGATCTCGTCATCCTTTTCCACGGACTCGTTTTCCCACTTGATCCGCGATTCGTTCAGTGTGGTCTGAGCCTCGGTCAATTGCTGTTGCAGAGCCTCAAGCTCGCTCTGGTGAGTACGAGTGGATTCATCCTGCGCAGTCTTGATTTGCTCCTGTGCTGCTTCAAGCGCTTCCTGGAGACGCTGTCGCTCAGCAGCATGCTCGTCCTGCGTCTGCTCCAGCTGCTGCTCTGCTTCCTTCAGTGATGCAGTGACTTTCTCGATACTGTCCGTGAGCTCGCCATTCTCGCGCATTGTCTGGTTCAGCTTCGAAGTTACTTCCAAGTAGTGCTGTTCCGACTCTTCTTGGGCCCGAGTCATCTCCGCAACCTGCTGGTCCAATTGGGAAATACGAGTCTCCAGAGTGCTCTTTGCTTTGTTCACTTCCTCAAAGCGTTGTGAATGGTCCTCTTCTCGCTGCTGCATGTCTTGGAAGATGCTGGTCAACTGCTCCTTCAGTCGCTCGTTCTCTTCTTTCAACACTGAGGAGCGAGCTTCTTCTTGCGCCAGGCCGACCGACACTCTTTTTACTTCTTGCATCAGTCTTTGTGCTTCACCATCTTTTTCAGCATGCTGCTCGGTTCGCGACGCCAACTCCATTTCCAGCGCAGCAACTTTCGAGGTCGCCGCTTCGTGCTCGCCAATCTTTTCCTGCAACTGCCGTTGAAGTGCTTGGTAGCGAGCAATCACTTCTTGCAGCTTGGCGAGAATGGATTTCTTCTCTTCTTCTTTTTCCGTCAATTGGCGGTCCAGCTCTTCCAATCGCTTCCGCATTGCCGCGACCTGTTCGCCGCTTTGAATCTCAGACGCTGCTCGATTCTCGTCGCCGTCACCAGACGACGCTGAATCCACTGATCCCATCACTGCGGTCTTATTTGGTGATCCCAGTCGCTCGTTCTCTTCTTTGGCTTCCAGCAGTTGCTTCTGCATGACACGGCACGTGCCAACAACGTGCTTGAGCTTCTCGATCAGCTCCTGCTTTTCCGCTTCCAGCTTCTTCACAGCCTGATCCTGTACTGACAGCGCTTCCGCGTTACTTGACGCCTGTGCTGCTGCGGCGGCGGCAGCAGCAGCAGCGCTGTTTGCGTGCTCTTTGTCGTCACTGCTGCTCTGCACGCTTGAAGTGGACGATGGTGGCGACGGCACGGCCACGCCACTGCCATCGCCCGACACAGCGCCATTCGCACCAGCAGCCGCTTTCTTCTCATTCGCAAGAACTTGATATTGCTGCTGCAGCTGCCGATACCGCCCGACCACGTCGTGCAGCTTCTTCATCAACGCTTGGTTCTCGGCCTTCATTTTTTGGCTCTCTTCGATCGCTACGCACGCGCCACAGCCATCGTTAGCGCGTCCACTTCCACCACTATCACAAGCACCATGATCAACACATTCTCCTCCACCCTGCTACCTCACCTATCTGCGCATCCGACAGCGATGGCGCGCCATCGCCCGAGGCCGTGGCGTCCATCGTCAATATCTGCCGAGGTCAAGTGCCACGACACACACAGCTGCTCTTGAGCGTATCAAACCCCCTGGTGCGCAACCTGGATTAGTGTGCACCACATGATATATTAAAGGCACCGGATCCCATCGAGTGATTTTTCGTGTGGGACACACTACAGCACCACCGTGAAAAATCGTACTTAGCCGCAGCAGACACCTCTTCTGTTTTTGAGTGGGCATGCATGGCGCAAGGCGTCGGGAATGACCACGGTGCTGCTGCCATGGATCTGACCACGTGGCGAGCGAGCGTGGTGCACGGCAAGCACTTCCAGCCACTGCACTTGGATCTAGTGCAAGGTGACGACGCGGCGCAGGACGCGAAGAAAGAAGGCTGTCCGCATGACGTTAAGAACTGCACGCCCGACGACAAACCAGTGTCGGATGACGCCGGTGGCGCTCAGGACCCGGATGAGATCCAACCGGATCCAGCCGTGACGGTCACGCCCAAGCGCCTGAAGCGCAGGAAGAAGCCGTCGCCGAAGAAGACAGGCTCGCCGCATGAGCGCGTTGTGCCTCCGTTCGGCAGCGCGTACCTGCAGTCGAGTCAATGGGCGCTGAACGCGGGCGGACCAGTGTGGGCAATGGATTGGCTGGTGCGCACGCGTGTGACAGTGCATCATGGCGGCAAAGAGAACCGAGAGAACGGATGCAATGGCAACGGCGCGTTCGATGATGAGAACTCGGAAGACGACGTGGATAGCGACGAGCAGCCGCCGGTCACGTCCGGACCGCAGCATGTGGAGTGGCGGTTCCTCGCCCTGGCATCGCATCCACCGTGTGACGTGGATGAAAGCGGTGCAGTGGTGAAGCCGACGCCACCGGATCACCACTTCGACGCTCCAGAAGACGGCGGTCAGAACCTGATTCAGATCTGGGCGGTGCCCTCGGTTCGCAATGGCCCGTGCACGCTGCTGCCGAAGCTGGTGTACGGTATCGACCATACAAGCGGTGTAGCGTGGGACATGCAGTGGTGTCCGATGTCCAAGAAGCTGCCCAAGCAGTATCGGAAGCAGCTCGGCTTGCTGGCTGTTTGCTTTGGTGACGGCAGCATTCAGCTGTTCTCAGTGCCCAAGATACCCGACAGTTCGCTGGTGGACAGCTCGAACAATTGCGTCGTGGAGACTCTGATCCCGTTGACACTCGGCAAGCTGCCACGGGTGATCCAGCTCACAGTCAAATGGTCACCACACCGATGGAACCAACTGCTCACGGGTGGATCCGATGGTCTGCGCTGGTTTTCGAGGACTCCACTGCTTATGAACGAGAGACTGACGTTCGTTTGTATGCGTGCATCACAGGCTCGATCTCGCTGTGGAATATCGAGCATGCGCTGACGGCGCGTTTTGCCAGAAGCGAACAACAAGTGACGATGCACTTGGAGCCGCAAGTGCGCTTTCAGGATGGTGAGTGTGGTGTCGCTGTGATCGATCGCGCAGGTATTACTAGTGTGCTCACTCGTGTGATCAGTGGATACGATTGGTAAGCAGGAAGCGTTTGAATGGGGATGGGGATGGGTAGCAGTACGCGCTCTGTCTTGGTCGCCGTATGACGAGTTCATCTTCGCATCAACGGGCAATGTACGACGCATGCTGCCAACGGGCAACCGCTCTATCGGCGCGTGGATCTAACAACGCGTAATTGATGGCAATGTAGGACTCGACTTTCAAGGTTTGGGACATTCGTGACCCACGGCTTTGCCTTCGATCACATCGCATCCGATCCACGTGGGGGCTATCACTTAACTGGACCACGGAGACTACGATTGAAATCAGTGGTGACCAAGGCCCTATGTACATGTATGATATCGTGGTAAGCAGAGCGCGGTCATGTGTCATTTGTGGCGTTCGTCGGGAATGACAGGTCTTGTCTTGCTGTGCGAAGACTGGAAGTTACCAGAAATTGCACTCGCATGCGCAGGTCGACTCCCCCATCTGGGACTTCCAGCTTGTACGAAATGGAGACATCCCAGTTATTGTATCTGTATGCGCAGCCGGTCGCGTTAGATTGGCGCCTGGGAAGAGAATGTTTCGATCTCTACACCATTCTATCGAAATCGCTCGGGTAGCAGGTGACAGTGATTCGAGCGTCAAGAAGGCACACAAAGACATTCGCCTGCATCTCACGCAGGAGCTAGTTGGTGGCACTTCGTCTTCTGCTTTACCTGGCCCTCGCAAGTTCTGCGAGCGCGATGCATCTCTTCACCGGGTAAGGGTGAGCAGCAACAAATACGGTGAATTCCCGTCGTTGCTGGCCACCGGAGGTCATGCTGGGCTTGTTCTCATCTTCGAGATGCAAAAGGAACTGGATCAGCTGTTGACTGAAGTGTTTGTACCTCCAGCAAAGAAACTCGGACGACCTCGACATACAAAGAACATGAAGTCTGGAACCGCCTGGAAGCGGCTAAAGGACCGAGACTCTGCCCTCGCCGTGTTGAAAAATGGCAGCGGTGAAAAGCCCCAAAAAAAGAAACAATCCAAGGGCAAGAAGAAACCTGGAAGCCCCGACTCCGATTTCCCTCAATTCGAGATGCAGTCGGAGTCGGAGGCAGAGTTTGTGTCAGAGGAGGAGTCCGAAAGCGATGCGTCGTTGCTCATTGACTCTGATGGCCGCTCGAGTTTGATTGACGAAGAAGAGTTATTTGGTTCGGACGTCGAGGATAACACGATGTCGTCAATCCAGACAGAAGATATCCGTCTAATGCACGAATACCAGCTGGACTTGAACGAAGAAGACGCGATTTTGCTGGCAATGCAGATGTCGGAGCTGGAACAAACCCAACCGTCCTTACCGTCGCCAAACATTGATGTGAGTGCTGCAACTCCCAACTCTCCGCGTAATGCTGACACTCAAAGGCCACCCCACTTCACCACTGAAGTATCTAGCGGTAACGAACGACAAAAACGCAAGGCAGTCAATCGAGATGCTCCCAGCAACGCAACCATTCGAGATGTTCCCAGTGTGGCCACCAGCAGTAGCAAAAAGGCCAAGACAAGCGAGAAAAAGCGCCGTCCGTCGCCCAAGACCTCCAGTTCCGCTGAGAAAACTTCTTCCAAACGTCGGCAATCTACCTCAACCGGCAAAGACCCCACCTCCAAGCACCGACTTACGAGCTCCGCTCCCACAGCCACCAGCTCCGCCGAAGCCCCGTCCAAGAATTCTGCCAAAGCTCCTGCCAAGGCCCGTATGAAGGCATCAGCACCAGTACCGTGCGTAATGTCCGAGGATCATGGCGCAAAGCCCGATGCTATATCTACTGGTGCAACCGACTCACCACCAAAAGCACAAAAGCGAAAGAGAGCGCGTACTTCGCCCAGTATTAACAGCAGTTCTCCAAAGAAACAGAAGTCGAAGGAAAAGAGTGGTTCTACGGGCACCGCTGGTGGCATCATTGCAGACGCAAATGAAGGGACCTTCGAACCAGAAGAGCTGGACCAGGAAACCATGACGCTGCTGGAGTTCCAATTGGGAATGACCGAAGAAGACGCATTGCGTGAAGCAATTCGCCTGTCAGAGGTTGGTCACAAGAGAAGATCAAATCGCGCACGGCGTGTCTCGATAGGATCTGCATTGGATAGTGGTGAGCTCAACCCACAGACACCAGCGCTTTCGTCTTCCGTCAGACCGAAAAAGAAACCAGCTGTTTCCCGCGTCGAAGAAACCCCGACTCGGAAGTTGGATTTCAGTGGCTCAACTGCTCCATCGACTCCGATTCCCGCGGTAGCGACAGCGTCGGCGTCCACGCCATCAACAAGTCTAGTTGCTCCTCCTGTCTCGCAAAATGGCGTCACGCCAACTGAGACAACCGAGTCCGTGGAACCTGAATCAGAGCTAGCGATCGAACCACCAGCACCTGGAGCACTGACACCAAAGCCAACAACAAGCAGCGCGCCAGCGGCAATCGCTCACACCACACCAGCAGGTGTCGCACCGAGGCAGAAAACTCCAGCAGCACCGAGAAAGTCTGGAGCCAGCAAGAAGCCATCTCGGCCCAAGAAGGCGACGCCCGGGTCATCGTCAAAGAAGCCGCCCAAGCACTCAGGCAAAACTAAGCCTGTCAACCCAACCAGAACGCTGTCCGAAGCTAGTTTCGTGCGCTTACAAACGGCCGAAGCCGTGTCGGAGGACGAAGCGCTGTGGCTCGCGCTGCGCGCGTCGGAAGTCGAATATTAATCATTTTCTGTGACTTTTCCCACCCTTTCTTGACAGAAAACTCACTGGGAGGGGGGAAAAACGCAGACATCGCACTTAAGCGGGTGATGCCACTGTACAACGGTATTACCGTGTATCACCGATTACGTCCGATCTGAGAGGATCACTCGGAATCCAAAGCCGGCACCGCCGAGAGCTCACGCAGACGGCGGTCGCCACCGTCACAACACGCGCTGTGGACAAACGAAGCTCACGCCGGTGCAGCTGAGCTTACACGCATACAGAAGCAGCAGCATTGCGCTGTGCGTCACGGGCGAGCAGTGAGAGTGCGGTGGAAGAAGATTCGTTCGTGCGCGGTGGAAGCCGCCAACAGTCATCATCCATCGAGCATCGCATCGCCAGCGCTGACACCGACACCGACACGGACGCCAAGGCAGAGACAGCGGCAGAGGACAACTGAATGGGAAACGACCACTCCACGCAGCATGGCTCGCGCGGCGATGGCGTGCCGTTCGTGTGCTGGAAAGACGGCGGCTGCCACTTTGCGGAACCTTCGTGCTACAAGTACGACAAAGCACCGCCGCTGGTACGTGGTCTCGCAATGCGATCGTGCCGTTGTAATGAGCTCATTTATAATGTGGTTTATTGTTGTTGCGTGTGCGTTGCGATGTGGAATGGTTTGTCAGGTGTCTGCGAACGTCGTGCTGGCAGATCCGCCGAAGGCCGACTCGGAGCTGATCAACCGCCAGGCGTTGCTGGGCAACATCGCCCTTGTGGAGCGCGGTGGACGCGTGCACTTCCCTGATATCATTCGACGCGTGCTGTCGGCAGGAGCGATTGGATGCATCTTCATCGAGCGTGTCGACAATAAGGCTGCGACGCAATCGCTGTTTGATGGCTTCCACTCGTCCGGGCGTCAGTCTGTACCGATCCCGATCGTGTTGCTGTCCAAGTTTCATGCGGATCAGTTGTTGGAGCAAAAGCCTGCACGCGTTTCCATTGAGTTGCTGTCTGGCGAACAAGCAATCAAGCATATCGTGCCTGATGACATTTATTTCGCCATCGCGACGGCTGCCAGGGCAGGCGAATTAGATTTGCTCAAACACCTGCTGTATGCGGACACCACGGGCTCTGTGTTGACGGTATGTGATATGTGATCCGAGCGCTTCTGGAGATGACGTTGCTGTTTCTGACGCTATGTGCAGCAAATACCGAAAGCTGTAGCGCTGTGTGACGCTGCTGAGAATGGAAATGTCGACTGCATTGAAGTGCTACATGGATTTGGGATCTCTCTCGACGAACAAAAGGTGCGCTAGCCGTACGTTGTTGTTACGATAACCATAGCTCACCGATAAGATTCTTGCCAGCCGAACGGGACGTCAGCGCTTATGGTGGCGTGTTCAGTGGGAAACGTTGAAGCGGCGCGAGCTCTGCTGATGTACGGAGCCAGTGTCGACCTGGAAGATGTAGGATCCTGCAATGTACCGTTTCTGGTTCCTGGCATATCACTGAGTCACGCTTGCTGATCTACACAGGTGCACGGATTCACTGCGCTCATGATCACAGCACGCGATGGCAAAGTGCCGTGTCTAAAGCTTCTCATCCGTAAAGGAGCACGCATCAATCTGTCGAGAAACCGCGTAAGTGTTTTAGTTTTCCGCTCAGATATCGTGTCGCCGCATTCAACACGAATGCTGACGTGTATTTGTGGACAGAATCGCGGTACAACAGCACTGCATATTGCTGCTCGCGGAGGCCTCGAAGAGGTGTGCTCGGTGCTGCTTGAGGCTGGCGCAGCCCTTGACATTCAGAGTGTACGGCCATCTTTCCATATGTTGTGGGTTTGTGGACCTGTCACTGACGAGCTTTACATCCACAGCCAAATTCAACAACTGCATTGATGGAAGCTGCCCGCGCTGGAAACCTTGGCTGCGTGCGCTTGCTTGTCGGTGCCGGAGCCAGTTTGGATGCAAAAGACGTAGGTTCATGCCTGCCACTGCGGCGGCTGCTGAAATGTGGACTGGAGGGATTAATGATAATGGCTGTTGTTGTCTTCAGAGAGAAGGCCACACTGCAGAAGAGCTTGCTCGACTGTCAGAGCACCACGAAATCGAAGATTTCCTTCGCGAGCGCGCCGAAAGTGTACGACACTGTGGATGCTCTGTGGCAGTCGGGTGTTATGATTCTAACAATTGAGATGTGTTCAGGAATCCGTCAAAGATCATCGAAGAAAAGTCGAAGAGACAGTGGCACAGGCAGACTCGACGTTGGAAGATTTGCTGCGGCTTGCTGAAGAAGACAAAATGTCTGTCGACATACTGCGCCGAGAAATTACTCGCGATACAAAGTACTGCACGTGGTTGGAGCAACCTCACGTTGTGTACGAAGTGTTCCGATTGATCACCAAGCCCATCCAAGAATCGGAGCCCATGGACCCGATCTACGGTCACTACAAAATCCAGCAGTTTTGCTGTGAAATTGCATTGTGGTATTCGCGGCGGATTTTCCAGAAGCCTCGTTCAGTTGGCTTCCACTCAACGGAGGAGTTTGACCTCGAACGATCCTCAGGTTACCTCAAAGTCCTGTTCAATTTTCTGTGTCACTCCGGTCAGCTAGACGACGTGCTGCTTGTTCTCTTTTGCAAAGTGATGAATCACTACATCCTCAACCAGCAAATGGGTGGACTCATCTGGTCTTTTCTGGCGGATGAAGGCAAGTTTACGGTGCCGTGGATCGTGGCTCACATTGGCTCAGACTCAATTCGCGACATGGTCGTCTGGCTGCTCTATTCGGACATGACGGAGGAGGGTCAATACAACATCCGACGAAGCGGTATCTTCGATCAAATGTTTGGTCGTCTGTACTCCTGGCAGCGAACGCTGAGCTGGGGTGTGGGGACTCCCTTCCAGCGCGACTCGATCGAGAACATTTGCAGCGTCATCAACTACATCATCTACCCGCCATCCGTCTACATCATGGGCAACGTCGCGACGTTCGTGGAAAATACGGACCACTCGCTGCCCCTTATCACCGACCAATACTATCCAAACCGTCACAACGAATTGTTCAAGACGCTGCTGTTTTTCTGGAGATCAACCGATGTGACATTTGGAACGCTGCTCGACCTTGGCTTTGCCGAGATCTACCGGCAAGCGTCCCAAGACTGCAATCTCATTGTTCACGAAGGTGGAGCGCTATCCATTGCAATGATGATCATGAGCACGTTGGGATATCACAAGCGCAAGCGTGACACAAGCGGCATCGAGTATTTGCTGAAAGACATGTCCAAGATCTTGCTCAATAGCGCCGTCACACGGGTGGAAAGGTTTGTCAAGCTGTGCGAAGCTGTGGTCGAGTCTGACGCTAACAAACTGCGCCAGTTAGCGTCGGAGGGAGACCGCGCAGTCGAAGTCATCAAAGCGAAGGGCTCTGCGCTGCTGTACATCATCACCTTTCTCAAGCGATGCGTCTTTCTGCAAAATGCACGACTGAACAGTCTTCTCGCGCACGCTGGCCTGATGCCATGTTTGTTGGCATGCTATGGCTCCCATCCCAAGAACAGCTTGCTTCATCACGAAGTCACCGACGTCATCCGATTCGTGCTGCTCGATCCTGACCAGAAGCGATTGCCGTCTTGCCCGCTCCTCAACAGTCTGTTTATCGAAGGTGCGAACATCCTGGATTTCGTCATCAAGTCATATGATTCAAAGTTCCAGTACAAGGGCCACATGACAACGATTGCGAACAGCATCTTCACTCTTGTGAAGTACGTTGGACTCTCGGTTTGTGTTGTTGGTCTGAACCTAACGTGGGTGTCGTAATCACAGTACTCCGGTATACAAGAGCGACGCCGCTGCGATTACATGCCAAGAAATCGTGCGACAGTACACGTCGGAACACGAGGAATGGCGTAAGTTTGAAGCGCGATTGGCCCAGCAGAATGAAATGGAAATGCAGCCACTTGGCCAACGCAACGCGCCACTCTGCGACGGCTGTCTCAAACTGAAGGAGGATGCCGTGGATTATGTGACGTCCACGCTAACGTCGGAAGTTCGCTGCTCAGGTAACGTGTTATTTGAGATGCATGGTTCTGTATTCACGACTCACTTGTGCGGTTTCTAGGTTACTTGGAGACAATATTTTATGGTGCAGCTAGCCACCACTGCAAAGTCAACTACACAGATGACTACATCACAGGTTTTCTGTACAAGAAGGACAAAATCCACGATCACATTCCGATTCCAGAACCAACTCGCGTCAGCTCGTTTATCCAGTTTCCTGTCCCGATGCCATTCCATGCGCTCACGTTCACCGTGACGTTCTTTGGGCTGTGCAAGAAGTGCGACAAGCTTTGGTATTGTGACACATTGCAGAGCGCCAACTGGCCGACACGCATGAAATGGGTCATGCCTACAAGCGTTCGCAAGTGGTATTCGTTCGGTGCAAGCGAAGGCCCCGGCAGCGGTGCTCACGGCATCCAATTTTCGACCAAGGGTTACAAGAACTTCATCGTGCTCACGGACACATGGGGAAGACAAGAGCAGTGGATGCACGCGATGGAAGAGGCGATCATGGGGCTCTCGACGCATGCTGCGCGACGAATAGATGCCGCGAGCGCACTTGCCATTGAGATCGACAACGAAGTGGATGCTGACCACTTCAACATGAAGAGCGTCAGTGATGCCCAGAAAGGCAGCGGAAGCGAGAGCGACAGTGAGGACGAGGACTTGTCACCGAACAGGCGACGGAGCAATACGATTTCCAGTTCTGTGAGTGAAACTGAGAAGACTTACATGGAATTTTCGAGTGATGAAGAAGAGGAAAGCGACCGACGGGCACGGTCCAACATGAAAATGGACTCGGGGACTCGTGCGGCAACTGAAGCATCGCTCCGAAGTGGCAATCCGCTTCCAGCCAAGCTGTTGTCTCCACCACGGGGTGTGAACGTGATCCGTCGCACTGGCAGCGACAAGCACCGCAATCTGGATCTGAAGAAGTTCCAGCCAGATTCCGAGAAATTTAATGAAGTTCTAAACCGACTCAGGATCGCATCACCGCCACGTGTGAATGCTGCGACGACGACCAACCGAGCACTGAACCCGCGTGCTGTTCACGCAACGGCGAACTTCACGACCACCGCTGCATCGCTTTTGCGTCCAACTGATCTCAGTAACGCTGGCGATGGCGGGGGCATGCGCCACGTCTTCTCGACTCCCGACCTCACCAAAGCCACATAAGTAGATAGCAAGACAATAACCAGACCGGCCGTCAGGCAGCCACTAGTGTCAAGGCAGATAAAAAATGATGATTGTGTTTGTGTCGCTGATTACATTGTTCCGCCAGACGCCAAAGAGCGCATTATGTTTCCCTGTCACTTCCAAACAGCTAGGTCCACACCACCACTGCGGTGAGACTTCGTTGTTCCAACGCTACACATAAATAAAAGCGGTCGTTGCGCTCAGGATGCGAAGAGCGACTGCCAGATGGACGGCTTGACCCAGTTGTAGTCGTTCTGACGCACGGCCTGCACAAGTTACGATCACACCAGACGTTAGTGACTACAGACCACACATACTCCATGACGCGCTCATCGATACTAACCTTTTCTGCTTGAGCTCGCAACTTCTTGAAGATCTCCTGGTGGCGATCCGACAGCGGTGGCAAGTCAGCAGAGTTACGTGCAGGCCCAGCCGTGGCGACAGCGCGCGAGTTCTGTTCCTGGATCTTGGTCTGGGCACGGCTGATGTCGAATAGCGATTCGTAGAAGCGCAGTTGCGTATACAGCGCGTGATCCGAGTACTCCTGCTTCACGGACGCACGGCATCTAGGAGCAGAACAGATGTTACCAGTGCCACGCAGAGACTGCTTCTGTGTGCGAGTCTTGCACATCGCGTCCGAGCACACGACCCAGCCTTCATAATACTTCTTGGTCGCGACACGGGTCGCGAGATGCAGACGATTGGACAACACAGCCAACAGATCGTCGCCGACGTTGCCGTAGACGCCTTCCTGGTCATAGCCCCAGAAATCGGCACCGCACGCTGGCGACGCGCACGTGAGGCCGTTAACGTAAAAACGGCCTGGATCCTGTTCGTTCAATGGACGGTAGACACCCGTGAAGGCGCTCTTTTGCTGGCACTTGTTGCACGTCAACTCGAGCGGCAAACAGTCCTTGAAACGATCGGCGTCGTTCTGCAGCACGCTTGGAATCGCGTCGGCGGCATCGTCGTTCGCACCAGCACCGTAGACCGAGTGCGTGAACTTGGACGTGTCCAGACCCAAGCAATGCGCCAGCTGAGGGCTCGATGTGCCCTCGATGTGCGCGCACAGACGGTTGACCGGCGGATGGATCTGCGACTCGAGATACCAGTCGATGTCGAGCGTGAGGGCGCCGTTAGCTCGCTTGACTTCCTCAGGATGGTATGCACGGCGGCCGCTACCTGGTTCTTCTTCCTTACAGAGAACGTATGGGATGTGCGTGCCAGCACCGATCGGCTTGCCCTGCTGCTTCAGCGCCAGCGCAACCTGGACGTGGTACTGCTTGGCCTTGTCTGGGTATTGTTCAGGTTGTTTGTTGAGGCTCTTGGTGATGACGAACTGCTCGAGAGGCTCCTTACCCGAGCGAATGCGCTCCGCGACCTGCTCGAGGTGTTCGTGGATCGTTTCGACCACATCGTCGCGAGCGCGGCCGGACAGAATTACATCGAGGATGTCGTGGCCGATGGCCTTGGAGATGACGCACCAATCACGACGCACCATATCGAGACCCTTGACTTCCTTCTCGAACGTTGGTTCGCCGTTAGGACGCTCCTTAAGCACAAGCGCTGCGTACTTCTTTTTGTTGAGCAGCAGGATGGCCTTGAAAATGTAATCCACTTCAAGTTCCAGCAGTTTGAAATGCTTGTTACACTGCATCTGCACTTCGCGACCGATTCGCTTGGCATCATCGAGCTTGTCGCTGCGCGAGTCGACCATAATCGAATCCGTATCACCGTAAATGACATCGTAGCCGCACTCCTGCTCAGCCACTTCCTTCGCGCGCTGCAGCGTCTGCCGACCAGTCGACGTGATCAAAGCGGCGATTGGCTTGGCGTAGAAGCGCGAGAAGCGGAAACCTAAGCAGCCGTACATCGAGTTGGCCGTAAGCTTGATGGCACGCTGACGAATGTCCAGCAGTGTGGCCTTCTCCATGTTGCCGGCCTTTGTCTCGGCCTTGAGCTGCTGCTTGACCATCTTGCGCGACTCCAGCAAGCGCTTAATGACGCCCGGAAGCACGCCTTCCTCGCACGAGCTGCTTGGCAAAGGTGGGATTTCCGAGTCGTCGGACGGGCCAGCAGGTGCCTCGACGCCATCGTCCAGGTCGTCATCGACCACGGCTTCATCGTCACCTTCTACACCAGTCTTACGGCGCTTCTTTTTGCTACCCGAGGAACCCGATGATGCCTTGGCCGCCTCCTTTTCGTCGAGCAGCTTACGCTCTACGGTCGTGAAGCAAATGTTGTATTCCTGCAAGTATACAAACCAAAAATTCGTCAGTCCACCGCGTAGTCGACCCATGTCATGTATCGGGAATTGAGGCCACTTACGCGAATGATCGACGGATACAAACTGTTGAAATCGAGCAACACGACGAAGTTGTCGTACAGGCCTTTCTTTGGGGCGAACACCATACCACCAGCGTACGATGCCTCGCGGCGCTTGTTGCCGCCGGCCTTGTCTGCTTCGGTCTTGGTGCGGAACTTCTCCGGGACAATAAACTTTTGCTTGGATCGACTGAACTCGTGCAGCAGCAAGTATTCGATACGTTCAGCACGCTTGTTAGCCTCCAATGTGCGCGACCAGAGGTAGCCACAGAGCGTCGACAGCTGCTTGGACAACGGCAACACCTCGAGCTTGTGCATCAGTTGCAGCACAAACATGGCGTCGTCCAGTGTGTGGCGAAGGAAGCGCACGAAGTTATCGGGGCCACCGTGCAGGATCTGCGGGATGTCGTTCATTTCAACATCCACGCGCTGTTTCTGCAGCAACGATTGCACCAAGTGCGACAGCGAGTAGCTGCTCTGCGACGTCAGCAATTCCTTGGCCGACACGTACGTGTCACAGTACAATCGGCCGTTGATCACGTCGTCCATGCGGTATTCGTTCCAGCCTTCGCCCATATTCATCGGATTCAGACGACCACGCCGCAGGCGCGTTAGCTTGGACCACAGACCACCAAGTTTGTGGTTGTCAATGCGCGAGATCAACAAGTCCAGCGCGTACTTGTGTAGGTTGTGGCCGACAATCACGTCCTGGTCTTCCATCTGCACGCGCGTGAGGAAGTAGCTGAGCATGGCACGCTCGTTGAACTCGATATGAAGGCGTTCATTGTTGATCGCACGCATGCCGTCGGGCTGCTTCATGCCAAAGCGTTCGTCGTCTTGCACGGCCCTCACGTACGCGTCTGGGAAGCTCACGTTCGAGTCCAACGGTCGGATCGCTGTGAAGTGCGAGATCCGGTGTTGCGAGCCCCGGTTGACGCCTGAGCTGCCGCCATCCGAGCTCACACCAGTCTCTGTGATGGACGACAGCGCCACGACCTCGTGCTTGCCCGAGTTTGGGTTGCAGAAGGACTTCAAGCTCAGACTCATGACCGTGAGTGGCGGTGCAGCGCCAATGCCTGGCATGGTCGAGACGTTCTTGGGGTCCATGACCTCGTACTCGTAGTGGCAGAAGCTGACGTTCTCGGTCGACTTGCGGACGTTCTTGATCTCGAGCCAGCTAGGACCGAGGAAACGGCGCTTGAGCAGGAAGTTCTCGAGTGGTCGCGTGAACGCGCCACAGATACGACTGAAGTACTTGCCGCCGTGCGTGCACGTCTCTGACGGTGGTGCTGGGTAGCGCGCTGGGTACTTGACCTTGAGCACCAAGTTCTTGCCGCGTGGAATGTCAGCCAGCTCGAAGGCGTAGTTACGAGTGACGAGCTTGGTCTGGAAGGCGTCCTGGTCCTTGCGCTGGGCGATGCACGATGGAACGAGCGTGCGACGGATCTCTTCGTGCATCTTCATCCACAGCTCCTGCTGACGCGGCTTGTCCAGGTCCTTGAGCAGCGTGTGCTCGTCTTCGCCGTCACGCAGCATGTCCTTCGGGATCTTGGGCACCAAGTACATGTAGCGTTCGAGGTTGTTGACGATCACGCAGCAACTCTTGTACACGGGGGCGCTGCCCTTGGCGCCGGGCTCCTTCATCTTGCCGATCAAGTACAGTTTGCCCGGACGATCGCGCACCTCGACGGCATCCAGCCAGTACATGTGGATGGCATCTTCGGACGCGACAAACTCAGGCTCTTCCTCCTGCTTGAAGTTGTTCTCGGTCTTGGTGACATCCCCGCCACCCACAGCCCACCACTCGGCCACTTCGTTCGATGGCACGTCATCCACAGGCATGCTTGGCATCGCTAGGCGTGCTGCCTCTGGCTTTGGCTCCATTTCACCCGCAAGCGCGCGAGCTGTGGGCTGTGTGGTCTGCAAACGGTTGGCGCGAGCCTTCTGCAGCAGCAACTCACGCTTGCTCAGCGCGGGAGCTGGTGTTGGTTCCTCCTCCTCATTCTTCACAGCGCTCTTGTCAGCGTCGTTGGTCGCGGCGGCGTCATCGTTCACCTCCATCGGCTCCTCTGTCTCATGATCTGGTTCAAACGCGTTGTCGTTGTCGCCCTGGTACACGTCCTGTGGGGCATCATCGTACTCCACGTCGTCATCGTGCGTGCGTGGTAGTTGCGCACGCGTCGACCGCGAGTGGCTCATCGAGCTAGCGCTAGTGGACGACGCTGTGTATCCCATGGACGAACCGCTTGAGTACGACGTCGGACGAGGCGCCAGCATCGGGCGCGCCTCGGTCGGGTTGCTCGTCAGGTCATCCAGCATGCTGTCCAAGTCGATATCTAGTAGCACACACACAGCACACGCCATCTTTCACTTCATCCATCTCCTCCATGCGAGCAATCACGCGTGGCTTACCTCGCTTTGGGGCCGCTCGACCTCCACGTCCACGGGCACCAGCGGCTTTGGCGCCACCAGTGGCGCCCTTGCCCTTACTACCGGCAGACGCCGAGAAGAACATGTTGGTGATCTTCTGGTCGCCCGCGCCGTTCAGCTTGGCGCGCTGCATCTTCTTGGCGCGTCGCGCGTAGGCGCTCGACAGCGCGCCGGCGCTGCGCTTCTTGCCGTCTTTGGCGTCGTCCTCCTCTTCCTGCGCAGCATTTGGGTCCACCTCGGGGTCGGACTCGAAGAACTGCTCTTCGCCATCGTCGTAGTAGCCCATCTCGCCGTCGTCATTCTCCACGAACGGCAGGCCCTGTCGGCGCTGGCGCACGATCTCTTCGTATTCCTGCTCCGTTACGGTTTTGTAGATACTTTCTTCCTGGGGCTTGTACTGCGCAATGCGCGAGCTCTGTTCATCGGACGTGTGTGGCGCCAGACCGCCCGTACGCAGACGCTTGAGGTCATCCAGCGCTTGGCGACGCGAATTGCTGCCCGCACGCGCATTGGCGCCGCTGCGACGCGAGCTCATGGTCGTCTCGTAGCGATGTCTGCGGCTGCCGTGCCGATGCGATGCGATGCCACTGCGCGCCACCACACGACCCCCGCCGCCACGGTTTTGGCGCCAATGCAAACCAACCCTTCCCGCCAAAGCGAGCGGATCCACTAAAACCTCACCGAGCGGACGCAAGGTTTATTATTCCGTCGTTAATTCAACAATCCCTCCAATAATTGTTTCGAAATTGTGTTGACGCGCAGCAATGATCGGACTGATTGCTGGAAGCGGCGTTTGATTTGATTTGCACGCAACTAAGGACGTCCACGACGACCAAGACAAGACGGTGACGATGGCGTCGGCGATGGCGACGAACCGCCTGCGCAAGGAGTACAAAAACATCATCAAGAAACCGGTGGAGAACATTCGCGCGGCGCCGCTGGAAACCGATATTCTGGAGTGGCATTACGTCATCACTGGCACCGAGGGTACCCCTTACGAAGGCGGGTACTACCATGGCAAGCTCAAGTTCCCCAAGGAGTACCCGATGAAGCCGCCGTCGGTGCTCATGCTCACGCCAAATGGACGCTTCGAGGTAAACCGCCGCATCTGCCTCAGCATGTCCGACTTCCACCCGGAGACATGGAACCCGCTCTGGTCCGTCAGTTCCATCCTGACTGGACTTTACTCGTTCATGGTAAGTGTTGGATTTCTTTGCGTCCGTGTGGAGTGGAGCGACGTCCTGGTATGTAGAGTGCTGATGGATGCTGTGTTAGTTGGAAGACCAGAACACCACTGGAAGTATCACGACCACGGAAGAACAGGTGCGTCTTGGTCTCTACGTGGGTGTTGAGGTCACTCTGCGTGAACTGACATGGGTGGTGTATGAGCAGAAGCGTGCGTACGCAGAAGCCTCGCTCGCGTACAACTGCGCGGATAAGCACTTCCGAGAGCTATTCACTGACCTCGTTGAACAGCACGAAGAAGCCAAGAAGGCGGCAAACGAAAAGCCTTGATGTTCATGTTTGTTTCAGTGGTTTTAAGCGAGTGTCAGCGTTGACGAACATACAAATAGCATGCACTCTACGGACTGTTGTTTTACATTTCCCCATCCGTCTGAACAACATGCAGCAAGTTCATCCGCTGCCCTTAATGCGATTGACGGCGTCGGTGGCGGTGGACCCGCGCGTGACGATGGTGAATCCGTTCTTGCGTGTGTTCAGGTCTTTCGTGTCGATACTGGTCTCGTACTTGATCGCTGCCTTGCATTCTTCGCTGGGTGTGAAGGTCAGCGTACCCGCAGCCATCAGTCGTAGAACTTCGACGCACTTGGGCTCCACGCTGTCCGCGATGGCGAATGCCTTGCGCACGCGTGGGCTGAAGGTGGTGAACACGCCGTTCTGCTGCTTCACCATGAGTTCGCACGTGATGACCGTGTTGATTTCTTCCGCGCTAGCATTACTTCCACCAAGTTGGGATGTCTTGGCGCAGACACCCATCGCATGCGTAAAGCCAGTCGTTGCGTTGCGGTCTTTTGACATGGACACATTCTTCGTGTCCGCCCAAGCGAGGAGATCGGTGCGAGGACACTTTACCTCGAACGCATCGAGCATGGTGCGAATGAAGGGATCCACTTCGTAGCGATACGCGACTGCCTCGGCCAATTCATCACTCTTCTGCAAATCGTGGAACGTGGACCCAATTCCGGCAAAGTATTTGCCGACCTCCGGGTGCTGATCAACGTCCACTCCTTTTAGTTGCATGAAAATCTTGCTGCTCTGGTCGATGGTTGCGCCGTCTCGCGCTTGGCATGTTTCCCACGTCACGATTGCTGGAACATCCGTGTGGCATTTTCGAAAGACGTGGTAGATCAAGTCGATCATCGTGCTAGACAGACAGGTCATCGTTAGCCGATGAGCTATCGCTACGACAGAAATGCACAGTAGGCAGCACTTACTAGTGACCGAGGAAGACTGGATCGAATGCGGCAGCACGCGAGCCATACGCGCCAGCCAAGAGATTGTGGAGGTTAAAGTGAAAGCGCGCGTGCATGGACTCGCGAAGTGCCTTCCATGGTGTTTCGCTGACTGCTGCGTGGCGGAATACCTCGATGAACGCGGATGGACCGAACTCGTACGTCGACTTGCCAATTGACCAATCACCACGTGGAAGACAGTGCTCACACGTCGATCCGTGGTCAGTGCAGGCCATACCAGCGACGCTTTGATTCACACAGTTGCCTTTGACCAGTTCGTCGCCGACGAAATATGGCTGGCATGTGCCTGAGGCGTCCGCGTAATCTTCTCCATCACTGCCACCCATGGCTGTCAAGAACGACGAGCACGATTCCATGTCATTGCAGTCAACGCGCGAGGAACCACGCTTGGCCGAGTCCTCGAAAAAGTTCCAGTATGGCAGCGTAACGTGCTGAAATTCGGTCCCGAGACTGCGCAGCATGTTCTCATAGCCCACGAGCCATTTACGATGCCAAGCGTACGCGCCGCATGTCCCAAAGAGCTGTGGCATCCCTTTCGGGTCCATGTAAATCTCCGTGAAGAGCTGATGCTTGCCAGTCTGCATGGCTTGACCGACCGCCTTGGTGAACAGCGCTTCGTAGCAGCAAAAATGTATCAGTCATTCCATCAAGAAACGAATCACGAGGCCCTCTGTTTGTCCTCACCTCGTTCAGACTGCGTGTACGCCTTCCAATTTTTGCGCAACCGCAATTGATCGCCCTCGACAACCACGGCGTGTGCGATAACCACAAGCACCACCACCGACAGCCCCCATCGTCGAGAGCCACCTCGTGAAGTGCGCATGAGCGATGTCATTGTCGTATACCGAGTGATCGGTGAGTCTGTGCGTGCGAATCCGCAGCAATATGCTGGTGCTGACTGCGTTGCGTGGAGGCGTGGCGACGGCAAAGAACAGAGAGAGTGTGAGACCGCGAGGGGCTGGTTGGACGCTCAACAGCTGTGAATGCCAGCTGCTGCCGTGACAAACCTCTTCCAAGCCTTGCCGGTCGAATGACATCAACTGTGCTCACGATCACATCAAACAGCCACACTGCCAGCATGCATGTGCATGTGCATTGTTGTCGTTGATACACAGGCACAGCACTGCGTTGCGGTGCGTCACCATCGGCTGCGTCACCACTTGCAACGTTTCGTGGATGGATGCAAGGAACTGAGGATTCAAACTGGTAGTTAACTAGAATGTTTAACTGATAATCAGTTACAGTAGGAACGCCCACCGCACGAAAGATCAACGACTCACACGCGGCGGCAACCTACTGGAAGCGCACTCATGTCGCCGCCATCGCCATCACCACCACCGCCGCCGCCATCGACATCGACATCGACATCGTCGCCAGCAGAAGAGATGGACAAGGCTGAACGACGCAGCGTCGTGCGCGTGGATAAGAAGTCGTGGGTGTGGAACTACATCTGGCGGCTCACGCATGGGCCGCTGCCCAACCGCAGCGGTGTCATGTGCGAGTACGTGTGCAAAATCTGCTACGACCGGATCGGCGTTGCCGCGTCCGACAGCGCGTTCCGCGAGTGCCTCGTGCCGTTGTACAACCACAATGCGTCCAACGGCGAGTCCCATTTGAAGTTCCACCACAAGTCGGTGATTCCAGTGAAGCCGCTCAAGTCGCCCAAGAGGGCCAAACACACCCATACGGCGGTCAGGTTGAGCACTGACCAGCACGTCGCGCGCGCGGCGACGACCTCGACCAAGGTCGTGGGGACGGAGACATCGGTGTCGCGCGTGATCGAGCCTGTGTCGAAGCGATCGTGGGTCTGGAATTATATCTGGAAGCTGACCCACGGCCCGCTCCCCAACCGCAACGGTTCGGCGTGCGAGTACGTGTGCAAGCTCTGTTACGACCGCATTGGTAGCGATGCGCTCGACGATGCATTCCAGGACTGCCTCGTACCTCTGTACAGGCACAATTCGTCGAACGGCGAGTCGCACTTGAAGTCTCACCACAAGGACATTGTGGCTGCCAGGACGGCAGCGATCGCCACCAAAGAAGTCATCGATGCCGATGCTCACGTCCCTTCCACTGGAACCGCACTGTCAATCTACACGAAGCCGAAGGTGTACATCAAGATGGAAGACCAAGAGTGCGTGGCTGCAGTGCACGCAGCGGTCGCACGGCTGGTGGTCAATCACCGACTGCCACTGTCGTTTGGCTCTCACAACGATCTCACCGCCGTGATCGACGTAGCATCCCGCTTGACGCCCGGATACTACCAGTCGATGACGAGGGCTGAGATGGATGCTGCACTGTCGAAAATGTTTGCTGACTTTGTCGCCAGGGTTCGATCGTTGATTGAAGTATCAAGAGGAGTCTTCGCGCCAAATGGACGCCCTGAAGAAGAGGACACACTGGGGTGGTTGACTGTGTGTCGCGACGAGTGGTCTTCGACGCACCGATCTTTCCATCGCATTTCTGTGCACTGGATTGACCCAGTTACGTGGGTTCGTCATACGATAGCGCTTGACCTGGCCGTACCAGATGGGGACTCTGCAAATGCCAGCATCGAGACCGCACTGTCCACGCGTTTTGGGATCGTCAAATCGGACGTGTATCGCTCCATCATCAACGGGGAAAGAGCACGAGGATACAGCATCTCCGAAAGTGATGGAAGCTGCTTGCACAAGGTGGTTATGGCTGTGGATTACGCCACAGGTAGGCGTAGTCGTTCGCGCAAGGAAGTCTTCCCAGCGTGCGATTCAATTCGCAGGAAGATCGTGATGATGATGGAGTGGATCTTCAATCAGCATGCAGTGGTGTGGCAAGACTTGCACAAAATCCGAGATACTGCTGCAGCGCTGAAGACTATCCGAACGGACACCAATGGCGACGTCGTTGTGGTTGGCACACACAATCTGTTTCAGCTTGCCTTGCGCAGCATGCACCAGCTTCGCGCTTACTTCGACCAACAGCCATCTAGTGCTCGCCAGTTGCTGCTTTCCGAGGAGGAATGGACGCTTGTTGCAGGATACGAAGCTGCTTTGCGTCCCATTGCCGCGCTGTCAGACAGTGCTCACAACGGGTCAGCGTCGACAGCGGGCACAAGTTGGCTTGCAATCGTACAGTACGTTGGCAAAAGTACAACCGCCTTGTGTCATATGTCAGACTCACAGCTTCGGCGGTTGTTACGTTAGGTGCAAGATGAAGCTGATGAAGCACCACCTCACCGTGGTTGACGTGAGTGTGACCGACAAAAGAAAGGTATGGGATGTTGTGACATCTTTCCATGATCTCCCGAAGAAGAAAATCGCTGTGGTCGATCTGGATCAGAACGTTCAGACACTAGGTCAACTTCTGCTGAAGGAACTGGAAACCATGTTTCCGGAACCTGATGACAATCAGTGCATTGCAATGGCAACTGACCCAGTTATGCTCACCACTGGCTTCCCTTTCCTGCGGCGATTGGGCCACGACGCCCTCGTTGATCGTGCTCTCGACTTATTCCGACAACAGCTCGAAAAGGTTGTCGGAGCTACTCGACCGACTGAAGCTGTCCTACCAAATCCACCAGCCCGCCCAGAGAACGAAGAATACGATAGCGATGACTTGTTCAACTCGGTCATGCGAAAACGCCCCGCTGTTGAGCCAAAGGTGCAGCGCAGCAGCAACAAAAGCCACCAAGAGATTGTCCAAGAAGCATACGATGCTTGGGTTGGGCAATCCATCCATTGGGACGCATTCCTTCTGCTCGAACAGCGTGTCGCATTGTCAGAAGTCGAGAAAGTGAAGGCCACTCAACGAGACTGCTTCTTCCTAGCTGACAAGGTGGACATTTTGCTCTGGTTTCGGATCAACAGCTCCAAGCACCCTCAAGTCGCGCACATCGCAGCGTCCGAGCTTGCCGGTCCAGATGCGAACTTCCTGCACAACCTGGTGGATGTGTCGCGTGAGACTGCCAACAACGAACTTTACCAGCACCTCAGCCCTGACCAGTTCGAGATTTTGACCATGCTGACGCTGAACAAGGAATTCAACAAGTCTTGGGAAGCTGGGCGACCAAGAGTCGCGTCACAGGCACGCTCTACCGAGCCGAATGCGGATATCGGTGCGAGGTCTGCCGAAGACCACGACACCGAGCAAAAGCCCAACGGCGCAGACGATTCTGACACGGATTCCCCAGGAACTGGCAAACGCAAACGCGATCGCTTCGTGTTATAACGCGATCAACTAACTGGTTCACCCCAGCTTGTGATTGAGTTAACTATAGTAAACCACTGTGTTGGAAGAATGGATCGAAGCGCGTTCCTCAATGCGCAGCTGTGGCTGCGGCCACTGACGGTGCAGGATGCGCTCATGAGCGCGATTATAGACCCGGCATCGTGCTCGATTCCTCCTGCGCATGAACACGTGAAGCAGCTATTGCCTCCTTTGCGAGAAGGTGCGTTGGCGTCCACAGACGGCCCTGCGCCAGCCGTCACACCGCTGATGACGGCCTGGTGCTGCTTCCACGTTGGGGAGCGCTTCTGTGTTTTCCGGTCGACAAATGACGCAGAAGATCAAACACAGATGGAAGTGGAGTTCTGGTTGGTCAATGAGACGTCCTCTGCAGCCAAGCTGTACGTGCGCTTCGGCATGCGCCATGCGTTCCAGGTGGACCTGCCGTTGATCGAGCAGGTGCACGTGCCGTCGAAAGCGCCTGAGCGGCTACGCAGTGACTCTGGGATGTCGAAAAGCCAGGCATCACCGTCATCGACCCAAGAACCACCGCCCTTTGCGTGCCTCGACATGGGAAGCGTGAGCATGCGCGTGTGGCTTGACTCCACCGGCAACGGCGCATGGTCGCGAGCTAACGCCATTGCAATTCTGCGCAAGGCGTTTGCCCCCATCCAGCGCGAATGTCGGCATTTGCGAGCTACAGCGGAGTCAGCAGATCGATCCAGCACAAGCACGCTGGCGACTTGGAAGCGCATCTTTCGACACAGTAGACACAGCGAAGTCAAGTGGGAAGAGCGATCGCTATCCGTCAGCCAGCTGCTAGAATGGACCGATTCGTTACCCGCAGCACAGGTCGATCGTGTTCGTGGCGTAATCGTTCAGAGATTTCAACATGCATCTCAAGGCGAAGCACAAGCAGAAGCGGACGGCAACGATCGTCGGTTGACAATGACGGAGATTGTGCAGCTGGCGCGTGAAATGTTGAGCGTGATCGGAGAGGATAAACTGTTTGTGGAGCGCTTACTTGGGTGGGGACGATCGCGACCGTGTAATGTCCACGACAACTGCCTAATGGTGTCCAGAAACCACGAGTCTGCTGGGTGCGTGACGGGGAAGTGGCATGAGTGGGAAGGCTTCTTGGACGCATGCGACCAAGTTGTTGCGTCCACTGCAAGCGATGGTCGGTAAGTTGAAGCAAGTGACGCAGGTGTTTGATCAATTAGGTTTGTTTGACGGATATCCACTTGCCAGGTTTACAGGTGATGCAGAACAACAGATTCAACGCGCTGTCGACGCGTTCGATCAAGCGATTCTCTCGGCCACTGAACGGAGGCAAGGACTGGACGATATTGACGAGATTCGCAAACAACTGGTAACACCTCCTCGAACGTGTGTGCTGTGATACTCAGCAACTAACAACTTGTTGTGTTGTGGGATGCCAGTCGTTCTACGAGCACGTGCACTACGAGGCTCTCTTTACGTCCTCAGCGACCGATGAGCTTTCCCAGTCATCGCAACAACAATCGGCCAACTCATTGATAATCACAACCCCAAAGCGGCACCGCTCACAACGGAAGCGTCCAAAAGTCGACCAAGTCATGGAATTGGCTCGTTCCAAGCGTAGACAACTGCTTCGCGATGAGCTTTCCCTATTGTTGCTGCCAACTCGGCACGAGTGGCATCATCCAGACACTGCGACGGCCCCGCGATCGTGATCTTCCTGTTTTTGGCCAGTCAAATGCGCGGAAACTCAGTAAACGTATAATATTAGCCAATGAAATTGGTTGTAGCTCTTCATTGGTACAGACGGATCGGCATTGTGTGACTGGGAGACATCGCGCAAGAGCAACGATGGCCAAGGTGACCGACCGCGCGATGTGGATGTCGCTATGGCTGGGGCGTGCATGGGGCTGATGCGTCGTTGACCTACAGGGAAAGGCAAGAAACGTTGTGATCAAGATGCTCAGTGCGGCTGGCACGGGGTGAGTCTTTGGCGTACCTCGATCGCCATCACGTCCGCACCAACCTTCTGACCTTGTGATCTCGTTCTGGAAGCTTCTTCTACACAACCACCAAGAACCCGCGCAACGTGCAGCGCAAGCTTTCTTTGCGCAAGGTATGGGTCTCTCTTGGTGGTTTGAAGCATTGTTGCCTGTGCCGATGCTGACGGGCTGTGTCCTTGGTTTCTTCAGTATGACCCAATTGTGCGCCAGCACGTGATTTTCAACGAAGCGAAGATCAAGAAGGGCTAAACGACGGACGTAACTCGCAGGACTTGCGGTAACGCATTGCCTCGGTCAGAGTTGTTCTTAATAGATTTGATTTACGGAAGTCGAGGCGAGTCGCTATACAATACGACGTCCTTTGATGACGAACGAGCTGTCAGCAGCTTCGTCATCACGCCACTCGGCGTCTGCAGCACGCTTCTTGGTTTGGAAGCGATCCGGTGGAGTCACGACGACCAAGTCTTCGGAAGGCGCGGGCAACGGCTCCTCTTTAAAGAATGGATGTGCCAGCGCATCTTCCAGCGTGATCCGTTTCTTCGGATCCAGTGTGAGGAAGCGACGCAACAGATCGACGCCATGGGCAGACAGCTCTTCAAAGTGCTCCTTCAGCGGCACGGGGTTGGTGTCCTTGAATCGCAGGAAAAACGGCAGCTCAGCTGCAGCCTGATGATTGAGATTTCACGACATCCAGCGCAGTCAGCGCATGGCGTATAGTGGATCCGAACAACCAAGCAGCTCGCTCACGTACCTCCCATCCGTTCTCGGTTGGCGAACCCAGCATGTTGAAGATCTGGCTGAGCTGATCGATGTCGGAGGCCCCGTCAAACATCGGCTTGCGGAGCAGCATTTCGCCGAAAATGCAGCCGACGGACCACATGTCAACGCTGAACCCGTAGTGATCGTCGCCAAAGAAAAGCTCAGGTGGGCGGTACGCCCGGGTGATAACTTGGATCGAGCGCTCAGCATCCGTCGGCTCCATGACGGCGGCCATCCCAAAGTCGGTGATCTTGGCCACCACTTTCTTTGATTCGTCTGTACGTTGGGAGATCAGCAAGTTGTTGGGCTTGAGGTCGCGATGCAGGATGTTTCGCGAATGCAGCTCCTGGACACCCTCGAGCAGCATGCGCAGATAGGTCTTGACATGCGCAACAGGCAGGACTGGTAGTTCATCGGTCGCTTTGATCACGGTCTCCAAGTCGCTGTCCATGTATTCAAGCACCAAGTACGTCTTGCCATTGCGGAGCACGACGTCGAGGAGCTACAGTCATCATCACACGGTGCATCATCAGCCTGGTTTGCCTGCCTGCCTGCCGATGGAAGAAGACCCGAGGCCACTCTGGCTTGCCCATCGGATTGCGATTGCGCACGTGGAGCACAGCACCCACCAATGACGACGCAAGCCAGCGCAGGGTCGTTGGGTGTGTACGCGTGTGCGGAGTCATACCTGCACCACATGTTGGGCATCTTTGCACTTTCGTAGCAACGTGGCCTCCTGGTCCCCCAGCGACGGCTTGCCGATCACCTTCTTGATGGCCACGCGCTCGAGGGTTTGACAATGCACGCCCTCGTAAACTGTCCCATACGTGCCGCGCCCGATTTCTCCACGCTTCTCATACTCGCCGATGCACTTCTTCTCTCGAGCCATTCCGTTCCGGCCCTCTTGCGTGGTGGTGGCCAGCCTCCCCATCTGCATCCACACGCCCAGATGCGAGACGGCGGAAATCATAGCCTCATTTTCAGCCAATGAACTGCATCGAATGAAACAGCGGACCAATCATGCCCACGCATCCGCCGTGGAGTGACGACTTGAGGTTTCCAGAACGACACGCGATCGCACGGCGTGGCGGGCGCCACCAGGAGCAGCAGCAGCATCGGCGGGTTATGCCATCATCAGAATAACCCTTCCCCCAGGTGGGGGCGGCCCACCTCTTCGCGCTGCATCTGCCTCCTCTATTGGCTCAAACCAACGACCCAGAAGGATCTTTCCACCAATCAGCCCCTCCGAACCAGAGAGGGTAGGGGGTATGGCGGCACAGGCCGCCTGAATCGCCGCGGGTCGTGCTGGTTCGTACGGGTTCGTGGGCCGCGTGGGTCTGTTGATACCCTCGAATGACCGAGCTTTGTGGCGGCAGCACGGGCGTTTGGGTCTGGGGAAGCAGGCGGGACATGGGCTCGGGTAAAGCAGAGAGGTGGAGGCGAGCGCGCGTTGGCCAACGCGGGGCGCGCGGGCAGCCGCCGCAGCATCCACATGCAGGCCAGGCCGGGCTGCCACCGGCAGATCCAGCAGAGCAGGGAAGCGGTGGTTTTGTAGCCAGGGCAGTGCAGCGCGCGCCTCAGTCGGAAAAAGAACGCGACGCCGCACGTGCGCATTCGTCATTGCGCGTTCCCCAGCCTGCTACCAAGCTCTCCCCACTGATAGCGACGACACCTGCTACTGCAACCTGCGTCCTGTATCCTGTGACCTGCTATTGTTGTGGATGATGGAGCAACCTGCGACCAAAATGTGTTCAGTGATGGCGCCGAGCGTCAGCCCGCGCAGCAAGCGCGACAAGAGTGTGCGATGGTCGACGATCACGGTGTACGAGTTCGGTGTGGCCATTGGCGGCAGTGCGATCCCAAAGCACGGTGGACCTTCGATAGGGCTCGCCAAGAAGCCGCAGTGCGTGTGGAAGACGACTGTGGATGCTGTCAGCGACGACGACGCCGTCAGCTCCAGTGATGACAGCGCGGAAGATGAGCTATCAGCGATGATGGCCGCTGCGAACACGAGCGAGAACAACGAGCCGACAGCGCGCTCACTGAAGGACAAGACCACTGCGCGACGACGTCGTGTGCGATGGATCAAGCCCTTCGAGCGCGTGACGATGCTCACCCGTGCAGGGTGCAGCGAGAAGCGTATCTATCGTATGATGGAAGAGTGCTCGGAAATCGCGATGTCTCGGCGATTGACGCTGTCGGTCGATCGCCGCATCTCTATATGAACACAACCAACCGCCGTGCTGCAGTTGGGCGGGGGTCAGCATGAACAGTGTCATGCATCGCGTGCTGTGTGCTGCATGTGTTGTTCTTTAAGTTATTGGCATAGAGCATCTTGATGATCATCGACCTATTTTCTCGAAATCTCCATGCTCGTCTTAGCACATCCTCACTGCAGTGTTCAGTTCATCGGCCGCCTCACTCGGCACATGCATCGCACATGCATGCTCATGTGCGGACATCGTCATCGTTGTGTCATGCTTTTGCATACCTAGATGCGCGACACTTCTGCATTCAGTTCAACGCCATTTAAATCTTTGAAAACCACTCGGTTGTGACCACGTGTGACTCACTCATCATTCCTGGAGGATCACGCGCACTGTGCTTGGGTGTGGTCAGCACGCAGGAAGAGCAATGCCACACGCAATCGAAGAATGAATGCATTAGCAGCGGAAACTGCATATTCTTAATAAATAATAGCTGTGAATTGGTGCCTGTGTCTGCGCAATGAAAAGCAAGCACAGACCAACCCAGCGCCCGAGATGCTATCGGCGGTGGCGTGATCAGAGCTACGAATTTCTCCTAGTGTGATACCGCTAGTGCGCACGCACTGCGACCGACGAGTTATCTTGCAATGGCCGGCACTTGTCGCGAAGACTAAGTCGTCGCGATGATGCAATCTTGGACGATTCCATGAGCATCCGATAGATCTTCTTCTCGCTATAGCCTGCCTTCTCGAGGAGCTGAATACGCTCTAGCGGCTTCAACCACCGCACTCGTCGAGATGAAGACATACGCTTCTTCTCTTTGCCCGCGCCATCGACAGATTCATCACCACTTGACTGTTCGCTGTCGTCAACATCTTCATCACTTAGCGCAGTCGTCCACACGCACTCAGGCTTCCTGGCCAACCCAATCGCAGGTCCGCCATGTCGAGGCACAGCGCTTCCACCAATCCCAACGCCAAACTCATAGACCGTGATAGTAGACCAACGCACTGACTTGGGCATCCTGGATTCCAACTTCGATATCGAGACACTAGCGAAGCTTTGCTTGATCGTCGACACCACTTGTGGAGTTCGTCGATGGCCGTGAGGGGAAGACGTTCTGACACGTGGTGGCGGCGGGCGACAGTCAGCTTCTCGCTTGTTCTTTCGACCAACGACTTCGTGTCTGCCCTGCCATCGCTCGCTCGATAGAAAGACCAGGAGGCAGGTGCCTCCCCCTGCCCAACGAGATGAACCAACGCACAACGCGTCGCTCTCGCCCACTGCCACCATCGCAACCCAACCACCACCCAAACACACAGCCCCAGGCTGGGCCTGGGGCGCCACCAAGCCACGACAGAGGCTTGAGCGGCCTCGGCGCTCTGCCGCGGCAGTCGGCGGAAACCCATGGACAAGCCCTAGGACCTGCCCTAGCCCGTTTGTGGATAGCGCCACATCATTGGATAAATGTAGGGCATGACCTCGTGAACGACCAATAAGGTCGGATCAATGGAGGAATGCGCGCTTCCATTGGTGAATAATGGTGACGTGAGTAACATGTCGAAGCGCGGCAACGGGAATGTGGAGTCGAAGCTGGCCGCGGAAATGTGGAACGGCCACGCTGATTGGCGCAGGCAGCGGCGAAGTGCTCTGCAAAGGCGGTGGAAGCGTGCGCGATGGGAGCTGCAGGCTGTGCGCGCGCGATGAGAACACACGCTGAAGTTTCTGGATGCTCGTTGCCAGTCACAAACTGCGTGCATGAATGATGGAGAGCAGTGCACGATGCACGGACCAACGCCTTCCACCGTCCATCATTCCCAGTCGTACTGCTGGCAAATGCTGGGTGGATGAGGCAATTTTCATCAATACTGCGAGTTGTGCTTCTCAAATATCTACTGTTGTGCTTTGCGAGTTTGAAAGATTGATTATCTTGAATTTGATCTCACAGCCAGCTGCCTTTCGTTGCTCTGGTTCTCGAATCGCACTGCTATCCCATTCAATTGCGCCCAACAGCAAGTATTCCAGCTGATCGCAAACGACCAACTGTCAGCGTGTGTTGGCTTAACATCTGCTTCTTTTGACAAATTGCTTGAACTGAGCAATAGAGGGTCCACTCAATCCACTGATCGGCATGAGATGAGTTCGATCAGGCAGGGCTACCCACGTCGTTAAATAGTCCTTACTTTGATCACACATAGCTGGCTGGAATCATTCGCGGACGTCGTACCAATGGCTGATACTGTGGAGTCGCAGCCCAGTCTGCTCGGCGCTTGAGACTCTGGATTTGTTCGCGTTCCATGTGCACTTCCATCATCGTTCGCCGCCGTGAACCCAAGATGATGTTCGTCTCACGGGAGTGGCGCAGGATGATGCCATCGCTTACGCCAGCATTTTGCAGCAAGCGCACTCGCTCGTCTGGCGTGAACCGATGGATGCCCTCGCTGCATTCTGCCATCTCACCCATCTTGGTTGTCCACGAGAACTCGGGGACATCAGCAAGTCCAATGGACGGACCTCCACGCTCCGAGACAGAGCTTCCACCGACATTGACCCCGAACTCATGCACTGTGATTGTCGACCACCGCAGTTGCTTCTTCTTGCAGCGCCTCTTGTCCTGACTGTTTGTCTGGACCAAGCACGAAGCGATGGGTTCCCTCGAAGCCATAGATGCGCTCTTCGTCACTGTCACCATGGAGGCAGCGTCCGCCTGTGGCAACAGCAAGTCATGGCTTTGATCATAGTCTTCTTCTCCCTTTGGTGCCATTGGGCTGGAGGGTGTTGCTTGGGCTGCGTCCGGTCTTCGTTGTGCTGTGCTGATCCGCGTATGCCAGCGGATCGACACCACCTCACAGTTGTCGGGTTGCTCGTTTTAGGTGTCACAGATAGAGGGGGTAGGGCACCATGATGGCTCCACATTATGGACTCGAGGTTTTTCTCCCAAGAGATGTCGACCCTTTCGGTTTCTGGAGGTGGCAGCCCCAAGCTTGTCGGCAGAGAGACGAAGCCAGGATCCCACTCAGCACAAATCGAGACTCGAGGCATCTGTTGATGAGAGGATGTTCATGCAATTGGAGTCGAGGACGACGTGGCCCCAACAGCACATGGCAATCATCAAATCCAGATTCATTTCCATTGCGTTTATTGAAATATACGGCGCATGATCTCCTTCGCACACATCACCACGGTAGCAGCGAACGAGCCTTGACCTTGCCAGCGGACACGATCATGTTCAGTTCCGTCACAGGAGTGGCCGCCTTCACGAAATCGGAAGGAATACGCTCATCGACCAAGAACGAGCGTGCGTGCTCGACATCAATACCGTCGTCGTGCTTCGCGCCCAGACCCTGCAGCAAGAACGCTGTCTCACCGTACGCCAACAGGTTCTCCCTGGCGCTGCCGAAGTTGCACTCAGGCTTGTGGCATGCAGCCTCTCGCGCACGACGCGCTTGGGCAATTTCCTTAACGCCCAGCTTGCCATTCGCGTTCGCACGACCAAGTAAATCCTTGGCCAGTTGTTCGTCCACGCTGGATGGGTCCTTGCCAGCCGAGAAATCCGCATGCACCAGAGACACATCATGCTCAATGAAGCCGTGAGTGCTCAGGTAGTCAATGAACATTGTCTCTGGGACCTTGTCAACGAGCTTCTGCACGACCGATTTCTCAAAATTGAAGACCTCGACGATGGCATCTCTCAGCATGTCACGCGTCACATTCTGGCCGTTGCGAGGAATGTATCCGTGATTGGCCAGTGTGTTGATAGCTGGACATGGAGAGCGACGAAATGGAGCCTTGCCGCCTGGGAAACCGGTCACCTCGTCACCACTTGGGCGATAATAGTCGCCAACCGCGAGGTCAGCTGGCTGTGCGCTGGCAGCAGCGACAAGGAGGGCGGTGACCGCGAGGGCCTTGGTGATCGCGACCATTACGGAAGTTGTGAACGCGTGGTTGCTTGGAAGTTTGGAAGTGACCCAAGCAGAGTAGGTTACTCTGCGATCGTGGTCAGCACTTCATGATCCAAGATCCAAACGACCAAATCCTATCGTCCAAAGTACGGAGTGCAATCGCTCCGACTGCATCATTCAAGAATACGGATTGGTGTACCTTCAAATGTTGAGGGTACATCAATTCATTCTGCCTTTCATTGGAAGTTTGTTGCACGCGTCACATCACTGCATTCAGTGTTGCAGTGCGATTTGCATTTGCATTGCATTCGGGTGCAGAATGACACACGAAACCCCCAGAATTTCTGGTGGTGTCGTGTGTCACTGTGTGTTCTACGCACGCATCAACATGAGTGATTGCATCAATGCGGTGGCTCGGAGTCGTGTACCCTCAAAGTTTTCGTTTGCAGACCCGCGTCTGCTCGTCCCATTCAGTGCACACGTCGCATCTACTCGCCTGAATGCAATTAGTATAATAGTACACTTTACTAAGTACACTCATGAGTACATTGTAGTTACACTGAACTACACAAGCGAGATTGAAATTGGCCGCACGAGGTAAGACAGCCAGGAAATTCATGAAAAAAGATGCAGGACACATGAAAAAGGATGAATAGCACCCATCAGGCAATTCATGTTTTCACGAACAGGCATTGCCACGAAGTCAACACAATAATACAGCATATTTTGCTGTTGTCCTGACGAAGAACTTTCGAAATCAAATCGTCGGTGTGCTGCAGGTCACAATGTCATGTTGTGCTCACATCTAATCTTCGAGTATGCTGTGCGTATCAATGCACAGCGACTTGCCAGCAACTCATCAAGCAAGCAAACCTTTCACAAAACAGGCACAGATACACCAAACGACACAGAAGTCACTTTGCTGGGAGAGAATGAGCGCCAATCAAAATGCATCGTTTCGTCACCTACCCCTGATTAGATGCCAGAGGAACCGGGAGAGCGAGATCAAGACGAGAGAGTCACAATGTCAGTGGTGATTCTGCCTGCTATGGTGCCATGGCTCAAGGGAAACAGGACAATGTGTTGTGTGCGGCCGTATAGCGCACATGATGTACTGCGTTGGTCTTTTACCTGCGCTCGTGTGCTCAATAGCTTGTCTCCGTGATATGGATATCCTCTGTCACGAAGCAAGCTTTGACGATAATAGATCCACGCAGTCATTCCTACGACAAGCAAGCCTTCGTCAGTCAAAGCTTCTTCAACCAACACCGCATGAGGCTATGTGCGCACTCGCTAGAAGGTACAGAAGAGAAAGGATAGCCTTGGCAGCAACAACGCGACGTCTGTGAGCATAATTACGCGCGACACAGGAATCCCTCGACGTACACTGCGTGGTCGGGTCCACGACGAAGAAGCAAGCAATCTTGTCTCTACGTGGAGAAACCACCCGCCGGTCGGAGGGTCGTGGGGGACCAACGATCATCTACTTTGGTGGTGCGACTACATCCTCTCTCGGTCGGCACTGGACACAATGCTGGAATGGTACCGTGCTGGAGAGAAGATTGCAAGGGCGTCTCGCATTATGGCATGGTGTCGACACGTTCACGGGAACAAGCCTCCTTGTCCTCTTCCGTGTCCACTGGAAATTGCTGACATGGAGGCAACGTTGATTCAAATCAGCGTACACGAGCCGCAATTGCTGGCGCGCTAGTCGCTGACTTCAAGCAAATGGATATGCGGTGATTTGATCGACATGGTACTCGCATTGCTTGCGCAAGACAGAGAAGATATCGTGGTATTGCCTATCTCTACCACCCAGCATCCCGACATATCGCAATGCACTTGCAAACTCGTCCAGCATCGTCGGTAATCGGTGTTGCATCGTTGAATGAGTCGCATTGGGCAGGTTTCCTGTGTGAACTCTACCGCAGGAACCTTTAACTCACCCAGCGCCGAGCTTATCGCCGATTTTCCACGATGATTGCTACTATGGGAGCCTCGGAATTAACCTTACTGCGGATCGGCCAATCAAATTCGTATGTGATGGCTTGAAGCCTAACCACGATTGCCAATGATAAGTGAGATCAGCCCTCTGATTGGCTAAGTCTACTCACGGATTGCTTGGTCGGTGATTACTAATTCGTGGCTGGAGCAGTTGTCAAGAAATAACGGGAGTGCTTGCAATGCACCTGGCGGCATTGTTGTGGGAACACGGCCAGTCAATTCCAATTCCGTTACYCCGCAGGAAGGAAGCAACAAGCCACTGAGCAAACATGTCCGAAGAGTACGTCGTTGAGCGCATTGTTGGCGTGAATTGAAGTGTCTGATTCGCCTTGGGTATCCAATATCTTTGGTGTGCCCAAGAAGGATCCAGTCACTGGCAAATTTCCGTCACGGGTTGAATGGCTTCATTCCAACAATCCGAACATGCCGATTCGATGGGTGATYGACTATYGCCACATCAACTCGGTTTCGGACGTCGCAARGATYCCACTACCGCACATTRAAGAACTGCTCGACCGCATGGCCGGATCAAAGTTTTTCTCGTTGTTGGATCTTGCAAGTGGGTATCATCAGATGCAAATGGCTCCATCAAGTCGCCAGTACACGGCTTTTCGAACTAACCACGAGATTTATCAATGGAAAGTTGCTCCTATGGGTCTCGCTGGTATGCCCGGTACTTGGACGCGCTTGTTTCCGTTCGGGGGTTTAGGGTTTAGGGATACCTTGATGACATCTGTGTGTTCTCTCGGAACATCTAGGAGCACGCCGAACATCTCCGCGCTGTGTTTGAAGTGCTTCGCGGAAGCAAGTTGTACGCGCGACTTGACAAGTGCGACTTTGGTCAGAGCTCGGTTGACTTCCTCGGTCATACGATTTCTGATCAAGGGCTCCATGTCGATTCTCGCAAAACATGCGCGATTGCAGAATAGCTGGAACCGAAGAATGCTAAAGCCTTGGTGAGATTCTTGGGTCTCGCTGGATACCATCGCCGGTTCATTCATCAGTTTGCCGACTTTGCCCTGCCGCTCAGTCAGCTTATCAAGAAAGATGCGGACTGGGTTTGGGAAGATGATCAACAACGTGCTTTCAATGCACTCAAGTTAGCCCTGCAGCAAGCGCCAGTCTTGCGCCTTCCGGACTTTGAGAAACCGTTCATCGTCACGACAGATGCTAGTGATACCTGCATTGGTGGTGTCTTGTCGCAGATGCACGACGGCGAAGATATGCCTGTGGCTTTCTTCAGCAAGAAGCTCAGTAAGAGTGAGCTTAATTGGCTCGTTCATGAAAAGGAGTTGTTCAAGACCGCGTTCTCTCGTCGGCGTCACTACCTTCATGGAACTGAGTTCGATGTGTACACGAACAACTCTGCGTGCAAGTGGGTTTTGCAGCATCATCGCGTCTCGCCTCGACTTGCTCGTTGGTTCGATTTCTCCTCGACTTTCTGTTTCGCGCTGCATCATCGCCCTGGCCAGCTTAATGTTGTCGCTGATGCGCTCTCTCGCTCGCCGGCTCCGATTTCGTCGAGGGAGGAGGGTGCGACGCTTCGAGTCTCGATGGCAAAACTGGTTGCTTGCGACAACTGCAAGGGCATTGAGCAATGCCGCATGGTACAACAAGCAACAGAGTTTCGCGAGTAATTACACGAGAAGTTCGCCGAGATGCCGATCCGCGATCAGTCAATTCTGTTGTGCCAGTCAACTCCAAGTTCGACGAAAACTCCCCTTGGTTCATCTCATCTGCAGATGCGAATCTGCGAAACGAACCGTGTTGAAATGACGACAATCAGTGCGATAGAGTTGAATAACGAGACAAAGCAAGCTTTTCAAGCTGCATACGCTGTGGATCCAGCATTCTCTGCCATCTGGTCTGGCAAACGTCGCTCTGAAGCGTTCAAGGTGATAGATGGACTTGTGTACATCGATTCAGCAAACAACGTTCGAAGTTTGTGTGTTCCGAACACGCCTAAGCTTCGGCTTGACGTGATTCATAATGTGCATGACTCCGCAATCATGGCACATCCAGGCGTCAGACGCACGCAACTTGCCGCGCAACAATGGTATTATTGGTCGACCATGGACGAAGATATTCGAGCCTATGTTCAAAGCTGTGAAGCTTGCATGAGGTACAAGTCATCTACGGGTCCACGCCAAGGCAAGATAATCCCCATTCCGGTTCCAAGTGAGGGATGGGAAGTTGTCTCTACAGACTTCATCACTCATTTACCTGTTTCCGATGGGTACGATGCGATCATGGTGGTAGTCGACAAACTCTCGAAGCGACCAGTGTACATACCAACGCACACCAACGCAACTGCCGAGGATATCGCCAAGTTGTTCTTTGCGCGTGCCATTCGCCATTATGGCATTCCTTCTACGATTATCTCCGACCGCGATCCGAAATTCACGTCAAAGTTTTGGACTGCTCTGTTAGAGCTCATGAAGATTCGCTCCGCGATGACAACGGCACATCGTGCGCAAGCAGATGGCCAAACGGAAAGGCAGAACCGAACCTTAGAAGACTCGCTGCGCTGCTCGATCTCGTACCACGGCAAAGRCTGGAATGAACACTTGCCGATGATTGAGTATGCACATGCAACGCTTGTCTCGACTTCTTCCAAGATGTCGCCGTTCTTCATTGACACAGGCAGACAGCCTCGTAATCCAGCCACCCCATCGAACGAAGATGGAAGTGCCGCAACGACTCGGTCAAATGTTGAGCACGCTTCTCGCTTTGTCGAACGCAGACAAACAATCATTGAGAACGCACGCAAGAACATGATGCTCAAGAACGTCAGAAACGCTACTACAATCAGAAGCGCCGGGAAGTCTCATTCAAGGTCGACGATCTAGTTTTGCTGTCAACGGCTGACTTAAACATCAGTCACGCGACCGCCGATGCTAGTGTCCGCTCCCGCAAGCTTATTGCGCGCTTTATCGGTCCATTTCGTATCATGAGACTCCGCAACAACGTTGCAACGCTCGACTTACCGAACAACATGAAGCATCTTTCCAAAACCTTCAACGTTGACAAACTCCGAGCTTACAACAGTAATCCTGATCGCTTCGAAGGAAGAGCGATTCCAAAGTCAAGCCCTGTTGTCTTCGATCAGTCTGGCGAAAAGTTGCACATCATTGAAGCTCTAGTTCGCAAACGCATCTTCAACCGCAAGCCCGAGTACTTGGTGAAGTGGCACGGCTTGCCGGATCACGAAAATACGTGGAAACTCGAAAAGAACAACAATCATGTTAGCCATTGGAAGCGTTTGATCGCAGAACTTCGCCAACGCCAAGCATCCGAGCGTCAATACACCGCAGTCGGTCCAGCATCGACCTCGACTTCCACCAGATCGAAGAAGCCCAACCATCGCTATTGCAACTAGCTTCTACGCTTACAAGCTTCGCTTTGTCTGGGGAGAGTGTAATGCACGTAGATACAGTTAGTGACATGCTGTATAAAATGAACATGCATCCTACAAACCAGCCATCGACGACACGTCACGACACACATCCTCCATCACCATCCATTCCAAGACGAGCTCGCAACCATCCATCAGACGATTGGTCAGTAGCATAGCAGTAGATAGACATGCATGATATCACTTACCTGTAATTCACTCTTGATTTTGCTTCGATCGCTACAGCTGCCACCGTGTTGACAAACTCAGGCAGCTTCGCAACCTGTGCTTGTGTCGGGCGTGCCGCGGCAACGCAACTATCGCTGTGTTGGGTTTTCATCGACGAGACGTAGAATGAGCCTTCTTTCTTGTTTTTGACGGCAGTGACCTGCCAAATGCAACCGGCGGATGCGCATGCGTATTTCTTGCAGTTTCCGCTGCTTGAAGCGACCTTTGCAAGCTTGTTGTCGTTGAGAGCAACATCTTCAATGAATGCGGACATTGCTTTGCCTGTGCTGAGGACAACACCAAAGGCAAGGGCGTGACGCCCATGGTGTTTCTCGAGATCAATTGTCATCTGCTCTTGTGCGTCGATGGACGGCAGTGGCGCAGTGAAAGCTCGCGGACACGGTGATATATCATATTTACTGGAGACTTACGTTTGATGTATTTAATATGAATACATGGATGCATTTTATTTGTATTTCAAGGTGCATGGTGGTTGAAAAATCCTACGGCGAGGTGCTGGTGCTTGGTTCTTCACCACATCTCTTTTTCGTGAATAGCAACTGTCTCTTTCCGTTTCTGGAGGTGGTGACCCCAACCGTCTCAACGTTTCAGTTTCTGGAGGTGGTGACTCCAACCGTCTCAACGCACCACGAACCTGCTCCCCCAGCACAAATCGAGACTCGAGGCATCTGTTGATGAGAGGATGTTCATGCAATTGGAGTCGAGGACGACGTGGCCCCAACAGCACATGGCAATCATCAAATCCAGATTCATTTCCATTGCGTTTATTGAAATATACGGCGCATGATCTCCTTCGCACACATCACCACGGTAGCAGCGAACGAGCCTTGACCTTGCCAGCGGACACGATCATGTTCAGTTCCGTCACAGGAGTGGCCGCCTTCACGAAATCGGAAGGAATACGCTCATCGACCAAGAACGAGCGTGCGTGCTCGACATCAATACCGTCGTCGTGCTTCGCGCCCAGACCCTGCAGCAAGAACGCTGTCTCACCGTACGCCAACAGGTTCTCCCTGGCGCTGCCGAAGTTGCACTCAGGCTTGTGGCATGCAGCCTCTCGCGCACGACGCGCTTGGGCAATTTCCTTAACGCCCAGCTTGCCATTCGCGTTCGCACGACCAAGTAAATCCTTGGCCAGTTGTTCGTCCACGCTGGATGGGTCCTTGCCAGCCGAGAAATCCGCATGCACCAGAGACACATCATGCTCAATGAAGCCGTGAGTGCTCAGGTAGTCAATGAACATTGTCTCTGGGACCTTGTCAACGAGCTTCTGCACGACCGATTTCTCAAAATTGAAGACCTCGACGATGGCATCTCTCAGCATGTCACGCGTCACATTCTGGCCGTTGCGAGGAATGTATCCGTGATTGGCCAGTGTGTTGATAGCTGGACATGGAGAGCGACGAAATGGAGCCTTGCCGCCTGGGAAACCGGTCACCTCGTCACCACTTGGGCGATAATAGTCGCCAACCGCGAGGTCAGCTGGCTGTGCGCTGGCAGCAGCGACAAGGAGGGCGGTGACCGCGAGGGCCTTGGTGATCGCGACCATTATGGAAGTTGTGAACGTGTGGCTGCTTGGAAGTTTGGAAGTGAGCCAAGCAGAGTAGGTTGCTCTGCGGTCGTGGTCAGCACCATATGATGCAAACGAAGTGCTGTCCAGGATCCAAACGAACAAATCCTTCCCTCTTGCTGCCATGCAATCGTTCCCATCGTCCAAAGCACGGACTGCAATCGCTCAGACTGCATCAACATCCCACTTTGGTTCGTTACGTCACCTCCAAAAAATTGCGACAAATTGCTATTTGAGGGTATCCACACTCAATCCTGCTTTCATTGCACGTTTGTTGCAAGCGTCGCATCATTGCATTCAGTGCAGCAGTGCAATTCGCATTGCATTCTGGTGGTGTCGTGTGTCACACAAACTGCAACGCCATGGAAATGGATGCTGCATTCAGGATGCGCGCACCACTGTCACGGAGTTGCCATCGAGACGACCAATCCCTTCTTTCCCACTCGCGCACGCGTCAACATGCACACGTATTCATGGGTGTTTGCAGGAATGTGATGGCTCGTCACCCAGAAATTGGTTGCTCAGCAGGACAGGGCGCTTGACAGTCTGTTGGAAATGTAGACAAGCGATTCCCACAGCGGTGTCGTGATCGGCTCTTTCACTTCCTGCTCGTCCAACTCCTCGCCTTCATCACCCTCGTCAACCTGAGCGAGTGCTCGCTGTGTTGGGTGAGAGAGCACCGGCTTGATGATTGAGAGGACATCCTGGACCGAAATCCCTTTGCCATCGACAAAGTTGCCTCGCAGCAAACCAACAGCACGCCACTCTTGCTGGAAGCCGGCAGCTCGACACGCACGGAGGCAGAAGCGCCGTTCACTCCACTCCAGCTTACCGTCAATGATGAGTGCGACAATAAGGAAGAAAAATATCGACTTCAAATGTTCGAGAGCCTGGTTGGAAGATGGACGATGTTGCTGCCGAGCGTAAAGTGTCAGGCTGATCATGAAGCGGTCGATGTCATCGAGCGGGTGGAGTTGACAGCGACTAATCAAGCCGGATAAGCAGGTGCATCCTTCACCAATTGGCCACAGATCGACTTTAAGCCATTCGCGCCGCATACGATAGACCATAAGCTGCAGATTGGGTGGGGCGCATCGCTTGCAGACCATGACACAACCCAGAGCACGCAGGTAGTCGACTCGCTGGAATGGACCGATGCTGGCTTGCTCGTGTATGAAAAACCTTTCGAGCAGCGCAATGGCACAGGGTGGTCCAATGATGCTTTTCCTGCAATCGAGCACTCGTACGCGCAAGCTCCATGCATTAACGATCGCATTGATCGGAAGCACGATCGCACTTTGCCACCCCAGAGTACGAATAATCAGTTTCAGGATGAACCGAAACAAGAACCGCTTGGAATTGTACAGCATGGTCCAGAGAGTCATGGCGAATCGAGGAGCACCGTGCAGTGGGTCAATGCCGAACATGACGTCTTGCGTCGGTGCAATTTGCAAAGCCGAGCGTGTGATTGCCCGCGCGAGGAATTCACGTTCGGCATTGATCGGATGCAAAATTAACCGTGTGCACACGACGACGCCGTTCGCGGCCACCAATGCAGTCGTGAATACAGTCAACAGCTCGATAATTGATACGATGATGTTGCAACTGACCACAGCCATGTAGAAAATCGCCTCACCAGCATCAGTCTCGTCGTCGATCAGCGAGAGCCACTTCTCAGATCCTATCGAGAGCAAACCACTGGCAATACCAATAATGATACCGGCAAAAATTGCGGTGAACTCGATTCGGTGAATCTCAAGCCGAGTTTCCCTCGTGAAGCCTGTTCTCATCGATACCCCACGTGAACTGACCAATGAATCAATAGCATGCCGCTGTGGCTCTTTCAGTCGGCGCTTCTCTTTTTCGATTGCATGGGCAGACATCTTGATCAAAGCTCGTATTCCAAGCTGATCCAGACATGACGGTTTTTGGGATTGGGCAGCCAAAATTTCTGTTGGTCTTGATGGCCGCTTGCCATCCTGACCGAAGTGCAGAAAGTGAGACAAGCGCTGCGGCAGGTTTGTGATGGTTTTCTTTGGTTTCTCAGCCGATAGCACTTTTCTTGCTGTTGGGAGCAGTGCCATTGGTAAGTCGGCCAGGCGATCTAAAGCGAAGTTTATGGACTCGAGTTGTGCGATCACTTCAGGAGGTTCTCGCCAAATTGCATGAACGAGATCCGACCATTCAATCTCTCCATCACAATCCCTGTCAAGCGAATGAAATACAGATGAGAGCTGAGAGTCTGTCACAATGACATCGAGTTTCTGCAGAGAAATCTCGAACTCGATCTCGGTAATGCTGTCGCTGCCGCTTGTGTCGCATTTATGGAAGCCAGTCTTAAGGCGCTTAGCACGCGCCAAGAATTGTGGTGTCGGAAAGTCAACAAACTCGTCGATCACTCCGCCATATCTGTTAATAACTTCATCCAAAGTCATTCCATTTGCCAGACGCCGCTTAGTCTTCAGCCTGGCTTTGATGGTTCTGCGAACCACAGCCGTACGACGGTTTGAAGCTCGTTCCGGTGGTTCTTGATGCGCAAATACTTTGTCACGCAAACCGAGCAAGTCGAGCAGGATGTCAACTTCGCCTTGAGCCAGTCGACCATCGTCATTTCCATCACAGAGCGTGAAAATATTCCGTAGTGCTTGGACTTTCGTCGCTCCAAGTTGGTCAAGGATGGCACTATCCTGCAACCCGTGCTTCCAGTCATGGGATAGCATTGAATCGTATCGATCATCGGGTGAATTCTCCTGTTCAGGAAAAACAGAAACAACGTCACGACGTCTCTTTTTCGTGAAACGCACTGTCCCTCCGAAGCGTAGGCTGCGTAGGCGCTCCTTGATCTTCCGTTGGCTTGGGCGCGACGGGAGTCGATCCGGAAGATTGCTTCGCTCACTTTTTGCACTAGGGTGAGGAGAGTCCGGCAAGGGCATAGACCATCGAAATGCGTCCTGCGGCATCACCTTCGACGTTGGTCCGAGACTCATCGCCGCCATTGTCGATCGACTGCCGGTGCTCTCACCAAGCAAACACAGAGTTACGTGTCCACAGCATACACATACTTCAGCATAGTGCTGCGGGGATTGCGTCGGCGATGGCGAAGGCTGTGGACACCGACTCCAACCGCAGTCTGGGGTGTGACCAAATTTGCACCATGGGGTACCCGAAAGGGTATTTTTGAGCTCCTCGACCGCGTGGGTACCCTCGAGCTGGGCATGGTAGGACAAATCACCCTAATCGTGACGAAAAGAATCACCAACAACGGGCTCAACAAGCCTGTGGACTGCCATTTGTGAGTTAGATGGACAAAAGATGACTAATGCGCTCTGCCATGTACGTGATGGACTCGAGGAATGGTGTGGACGTAATGGTGCGGTCGTCGTCGTCATCTTTCCACTGCAGTGCTGCATCCGTCAGGAGGCGTGACTTGGTCTCAAACCGGTTAATACGTGCGTAAATGTCGGCGGCACGCACGCCTTTGCCTTCGACAAAATCTTGCTTGAGCTGGAGCACCGAGCGCCACTCCGGCAGCATGTGTGCGGCTCGAAAAGCTCGCATGTAGAGTCGGCGCTCACCCCACTCGAGATGACCGTCAATAATGAGGCCCACCACGAGAAGGAAGAGCATGTTCTTGGTGTGACACTCGACGGTCTCCGCGTTCGACCGATGTGTCTGTCGTGCGTAGAGTTTGAGGCTGACAATGAGACGCTCTGTGTCGTCGAGCGGATGAACTGGACACCGCTCATGGGGCAGATTCACGCACGTACACGTCTCGTCGATGGGCCAAAATCCACGCTTGATCCAGGCGCGGCGCATGTGGTCCAGCATAATCTCCACGACTGGGGGGACCGCACGCTTGCACACAGCAACACAACCAATGACTCGCATGTAGTCAACACGCTGGAATCCGCGAGCGTCGTTTCCTTCGTCGTGAAAAAACTGCTCCATGATGGCCATAGCGCAAGGTGGTCCGATGATGCTGACACGACAATTAAACATGACATGGCGCAGTGTCCAGCCGTCCATGAGAGCATTGAGCGGTAACACAAGATATCGCATTGCATCTTTGGCCGCTGACTTGGTCATAGCGCGCCATAGCACTCGACCCACAAGAAATCGGATGATGAATCGCAGCACATATCGACGAGTACCGAACATAATGAGCCACCGAAGCAAACCGCAACGGTGCGATCCTTGCATTGGATCAATCCCATATACCGTGTCCTTCCGTGGGGCTACCTGAAACGCTGCACGCGCAATCGATCTCGTCAGAAACTCGCGCTCCGCATCTTGAGGGTATAGCACGAGGTTGACGCAAACCGTCAGGCGGAAGGCACAAATTACGGCCACCAAGTACATCGCGGCGACCTCGAGAATGGAAAGTGCGATGTTGCTGAGCGCAACATATCCGTAGTAGGTGGTAACATCGACGTGGGATCGTTTTCTGGCTTGGGCACGTGTTGCTCAACTTCAATGGAAATCATTCCACATGCCACTCCAAGCAATGCCGCCAATATCACGGCGGTGTATTCGACAATGAAGATGTGACGTCGCACGATATCTGGGTAGCCAACCTGCTTTGTCATACTTCGCGCAGGGGCTCGTTTTGTGGTTGCGTTCGACGACGTCACGCGACCATTACGCTTCGCTCGGTCAAGCCACATCATCGACGTCGTGGTGAGAAGACGTGCACCAAAACTTTCCATTCGCGATTTCACCGGTGGTGGTGTAGGCAGAACAACTGACGCTGATACTGTATTGGTGCGAATGGCCTGGACATTTTTCACTGTCGTCGCAACGGCCTTGAACCGTTGTTTGGCTGACTTTCCATCTCCATTGCCGCTTGATGTAGGCGTAGCCCGCCGAATCATCGTAGGCAAATATGCGAACAGGTCGATGGAGAAGTTGGCGATTTCCAACTTCTTGGCCTCATCATCAAGCGTGTTATACCAAGCTGCACGGAGGAACTCGATCCATGCAACGGTGCCGTCATGGTCCCAATCAAGTGTGCGCCAGATTCGATGCAGCTCCAAGTCCGACATGATTACATCCAGTTTCTGCAAAGCAATCTCGAAATCTGTCTTGGTCAGAAATCCGTCTCCGTCGGCGTCGCACTTCCGAAAACCTGTCTTGAGGCGTTCACCACGGGCTATGAATGCTCGCGTCGGCAATGGTCCAGTTTTCTTCAGTTCGTGCTGATGTCGCAGGACGAACTGGTCGAATGCCGTGTTGGGGACAGTCTCGGTCGGTTGGGCTTGCCCACCCCCAATAGAAGGTGGAGCCATCGACTTCCTTCGCAGGCCGATCATCTCCAACAAAAAGGCAATTTCAATCGGACTGAGTTGGGCGTTGGCATTCAATCCGCAAAGCCGAAAGAGAGAGTGCATCCGATCGAGCGCCTCGTCACCGATGGAGCTGCGCAGGAACTTCATATGCGAGGAGTCCAATTCAAGCTCCACTTCTTCCTTGTGTGGTGCCAATCCTCCGAAGCCGGCGCTTGCCGGAAAGATGGTCATGATGGGCTTTCGGCGGTCTCGACCTCGTCGCCTTGCAATGTGGGACAAGCGTTTTAGCGATGCCTCGTGGAAGACATCGGCGACTTGCTTCACTTGCTTCGACGCCTTCCTCTTGCTCCCAGCGAGCGCTCGCCGGACACTCACCATCACGACCGACTTTCGCGGGCCAGCAAGTGGTGGGACGGGCACCACAGTAGCATTTGCCGGCCGTGGACCCACCGACCACAGCGACATGTAATGCACGCGCTTCGAGCGTTTGCCCCTGGAAGGTCAATGGACTTGGTCAGCCAACGGCGCTTCCAAGTAAATACGGCCAAGAGCAAAGCAGTGAGTGGCTATTTTGATCTCCCTCTATGTGGACTCTCGTCAGCATGATTCTTTGCCCGAGTGCATACCGCGACACAGTGCAATTGAGTTCGATATTGATTTCTTTTGGGGATGCAACCCACGGCGCTCGATGGCCTGAATGATGCCGAGGTATAATCTCCACGTGCTCGAGCGGCTGATCAGAAGTTGAGTTGAAGCTGCCTATCCCCCGATATTCGAAGGTAGAAGGACAGAGTCGAGATGCATTCGAAGTTGTTCGAGGTGACAATCTACTACATATAAGCCAACTAAGGCAATCTTCACCTTCATTATTGCGTCTCGTGCCACTGATTTAATTGAAGATTCGTAGCTGGGTTGGCTGTCGCTTTGTATTTCGTCTAACGTTAGGCGTGAACTTCGATGGTGCGGAGCGGAGACGAATTCGATTTGCCCAGGTATGTTAGCGCATCGATAGAGTGACCGTCAGAAAGGAGCAACGCCGCCCGGATTTGTGGCGTGCGCGCGCGTGTTAATGGGTTAGGGAGTTCTCTAGTCACGCCACTACGCCGCAGATGCGAATCTAAGGCATCTCTTGATCGCAACCACGCCGCTACCTTCGTGCCCGCTGGGTTTGTGCAGTATCAAGAATAAACCCGAATTTTGGTGTACCAGAGTACACCAACTCCTTTGTGTGTCGCTGCATGTGCGACGCGACCATCCCCTGAGGCTTCAGATGATGTGGATCCACAGGGACAACGACCTCTTTTGCATCACAAGGAAGGATTGATGGCGTAAGTAAATGGCCTTCCCGTGACGAACCATCAGCAGCAGCCTGCATCTAAGGCCATCGTGACACATTGCCTACACACTGGGTAAGTTGCAGTGACTTGCCAGTCTCAATGCCTTCATCGAGGATGTGGCGCGGTCTTTCATAGTGACGATGGGTGAGCCCAGCTCAAATTATCAACTTCGAGAGGAGGTCGCGCGAGCGACCTGTTGTCGTGGAGCGCTCCTATTTTCTGCGGTGTCACGCGCTATTTTTTTCCCGAGCCGCATGAATAGCGAGCCAGCGGGCTGGTCTTGGCGAGCTCGACGCAGGCGAAGACGTTGCATCAGCACGCAGTAAGTCTCTAACGGGCTGCTGCCTCCGCTCGAGCTTGCATCCTCGCGTGAACGCGGTCATCTAGGCGAACGCGCCAAGGATGAGCCAGAGCTGGTGTCCGTGATCGCTGCTTTGCTGGTTTGTGACGGACGGTGATGGGGAACAACGCAAGTTCGGCATCACAGGTAGCACCGGATGCTGCTGGTCCCTCTTCCACCGTCATGCCACCCTTACCTCCAACGCTAGACCAAAATGCTGGTGGCCCGCGTCGCCCACGGCGCTCAATAACCCAGGGTCCATCGCTAAGCGCCAAAGGCTGGCGCCGCAAATCAAGCTCAAACATGTGGCATGTAACCAAGGTGCGATTTTCCAGCATGATGCGCATTCGCCGCAAGAAGCGGCGACAACCAGTGATGGCCATTTTCCCGCATGGCGAGGCCGCAGGGCCAAGTTCCAGCTCCATCATGTCCGTGCGTCGCGGATCAGACCTTCTGGCTGGAAAGCGTCGTCCCAGCATCTGCGATCAGTTCACTCCAGACAACTTGACCAAACTAGAAAAGCTCTTCGAATTATGCGACTACAACGAAGACAAGAAGATATCACCCGGCGAGGTCGAGCTCTTGCTAGAGCTTGTTGGTCTACGCAAGAAAGCCATCAACATGATTTCCGAGCAGTCCGCCAAGCCTCGTGCATCGTACATGCTTCTATTGGGTGGCATTGACTTCGACGAGTTCATCCAACAGTATGGTTTGCTGATTCTCGAACTCGCCCAATACCCGCAACCAGACTTTCTTTCACGAAGCAAAAGTTTACGGACAGGATTCAAGAAGTGTGACACAGATAACGACTGCGTGATCTCCCGCATTGAGCTCGAGATTGCGCTTCAAAAGCTCGGCCATTTTATCAGCGACGATGATCTACGCCAACTCATGAAACTTCTCGATCGGAACGGCAATGGCACGATCGAATGGTCCGAGTATTTGCATGCCGCATGGAACAATACGTTACGGCAAACGGGCTACTTGACGATTGATAGCTTCAATGATCTGCCATCGACTATTGTGGGTGGAGCGGCCTCGTCAAGTCGCTCGCATTCGATTCAGCCAGACTCGGACACAACATCAAGCTCAGCTCTGGCGTCACGCCTCATGTCATCATCTAGACTAAAATCGCTGCGGAGCATGTCCATCAGCGGTTCCGCAGCGCCAATAAGTCATCGTAGCAATTCCGTGACATCAGCGAGTCGTGGCAATTCCGTGACATCAGCGGGTCGTGGCAATTCCGTGAGATCAGCGGGTCGTGGCAATTCCGTGAAATCAACGGGTCGAGGCAATTCCGTAACAACAGCAGCTCGTGGCAATTCCGTGCTAGCGAATGACAAGCATCCTTCCCTACGAGAAAGCCAAGAAGGAGATGTAGACATCAGGACAGCTTCCATTGCAGGACCAGCAGAATTGATGCAAGAAGGGCAGATGAGCGGCCCACCACCACCGGACGAGTCGATGAAAGTGATGGGCACGGACGGTAAATCACGCATGGAACTAATCGGCACACGCTTTCTCGTACGAGTGTCGATGAACTACCTTCGACGCATCAAGCGCAAGCCTATGAGATCCACGGTCATACAGCCCGGCGGGCGCAAGGCGATCAATATGGCCGGGCCCGACGGTCCTCGTACGGGCTTTCCAGACGACGTGCGCCGCCAGATGAAGATAATCGAAGCTAGAGCGATCATTTTCGGTGCCCTCCTCGGGATCGCCCTTGGACTCATTTCAATCGAACTGGAGCAGCACTTGCCGCACACAGAGCTGCTCTATCTCTACGTCTCACTTGTCAACACGGGTTTATCCGTCGTCGAAGTCATGGGCATGTACATGACTGCCGTTACAAGCGCGTTCCACATTACGGTCTGCACTAACCTGGTGCTCTATCCTCAGGATGCTGAACGAGAATTCCTTACTCGTTCAATCGCTCGTGCAGCTTTCCAGGTTGGGCCTCGCAAGGACAAAGTGTTCGGCATCGATCCATTGCGTGGCTCACGATATGGATTCTTCATGTGGCTGATAAAGTTCAGCACGCGGCGCTACGTGCTCAGGTTTATGATTCGCTTCATTGTGGGACGTGTGCTGTGGCGTGTCGTAACCAAGTCAGCCTTGCCATGGGGGGTGATTCCTCTCAATGCACTCATGAATGGCTGGACGCTGAGGCAGGTCATGCGCAACTGCCGCGTAAGTATTATTGGCCCTCCATGCGCGATTTCGATATTGGATAGGTTCATGGAAGGCGAAGACGAAGCGTGTGCTCCATTCCAGCGTGTGGATTACATGCGAGTGATTGGCTGCGTTATGGTCTGCAAGCGTGCAGCGCCACCGAACCTCGAAATTGTGATCAACCACATGCGTGATAAATGGATGCATGATGGGCTGTGGCCCCGTGTAGATGGCTGTGTATGCCTCATCGCGCCGCACATGACGTGTCGTCTGCATCCGCTAGATGACATTGATCGCCTACTCGTAAGTCTCAAGTTGTACACTCGGCACAACCACCACGCCCTTGCTGATATGGTACAGCGTCACACCACCAACATGGTCTTTTTGCTGATTATTGCGCTCGTCATTGATGGCAACCTTGATTGGGCCGAGCGCAATTTCTACGTGCGAGCTTGCCACGCAGCTCACGTTCAAAACAAATGGCAAGCCATTTTGCGACTCAAAGACGATTTTGTTGCTGGTAAGGGCATTGATGTTCGCCAGATCTACGAACTAATTGAAGTGATCCAGCGATCGCCATCGCAGCGGCGACTCAGCGCGATGCGGCCAGTGGCGCAGCCCTCGGACGACGAGATCAACGACTTGAGGAACGTGCCATTACACGAAAGGCTGAGGTTTATGGCCAACCGCCTTGCCAACATGCTGTCAATCTGAACGACGCGCGACGCTTGTTTTGCATTGTCAAGTAGCCATCAACGCCAGTTGCTGGCATCAACTCGGCGCCATTGAGCTCTTCCACAACACCACGTGACAGAGAACGCTCTCGCAGATAGTCTGGAGTTTTCAATTGAAGCACAAAGGGTGAAGAACGTGCTGCTGAAGGCGTCTCGTGCGAAATCGACGAGTTGCAGTATGCGCTGCAGCTCACGAAGCCAATGGTTGCGCTTGCTCGCGTCATAGTCCACCCGTGTACCTCACCATCGGCACAACTGGGTTGCTAGTCGTCGGTGATGACTCAGCATCGGACTATCCACAAAGTGGACATCGACGAGCACAATTGTCACAATTAAGGTTCCACAGCGATCGGCAACTGTAGTTTCTCGACCACCTCCTAATGATGACTGGCTCATCGATCAACGGAATTGCTGACTGTCGCAAGACCATCAGTTTAATCCCACGTGTGCGTTCATCGTGACTACGCATTCTCGAATTACGCCGATCCCGTCATTCCCAATTCAACGACAACGGTCTTCTTCGTGGCGTTCCTGGCTTCCAGCTTCGTCCTCACAACAGCAACGTCGATACAGCATCAAAGAGATTGAAACCCTGGTCAATAGCCACGACTACACCGGTGGTAACGTATCGGGTGTGGCAGTGCCGACCACTGCCGACTCGGCACCATCACTCATACAGCCGCTCCCCATCCCAGCCATCAACTGGCTTGCGAAATGGAAGTCTTGGTCAATGCCCTCGTGGATGTCTACAACATCGACAGATTGCTGGCAACCAAGCCGTTCCTCAAGTCCTCAACCTCGGCATTATCAGCACGCACGGGCTCGAGGCGAACGACGCTTCATCGGTACACTCAGACGTCTTCTGAGGCAAGGACCCAGCACAGGTCGATGGTGTATTGCTTAGCCGCGCCAATGCTGAGAGAATGCTCGGTTTCACCAAACTTGCGTCGGTGCGTTGGGACCGCGAAACAGAGTGCCACAAGAGGAACCCTACATGTGCCTTTGCAGGAAACCAAACCGTCGCGTCGTATGGCGAAGCCGCGCTCACATTGCTCGGCTTTGGTGATCGCCAAAACAACTCCATCAACATCGAGCACGTCAAGTCGTTCTTCATGGGACGAGCGTATTCCGGACGATTACGTAAGTTCGAGACGCCCGAGACTTCATCAGCCCATGGCAAAGCAGCAGTAGAGCAGCCCAGCGATACTGAACGCTAGTAGATTCTAATGAATAACTGAGCGTCTACTGTGATGACAAGATTTTCACTTTTTTGCGTGATTACCGCACTACAGTCGCAACGATCGATCGGTCGTTGTCTTGGCCATCGATACTATGTTGCAACCGTTTTTTGTTAATTACCACGATTTGTGAAAGGGCACAATCGTCGAAGCACACCAACACGCCCCACTGGAACAAGCTCCGCAGTGATCGCACCCCACGCATCAGTTCCCGAGGTGGTGTGGCGGTGAGCGAGTGTGCTAAACCACCGGTGAGCGCGATGGCGACACGAGTGGAGGAAGGACTGCCATTGTTGCACGCGTCGGCACACAATGCCTGCGATCTTCAGACCAAGACCTGGGGATTGATCGTGCTTGGAGGTGCGGGTGGACATGCGCATGAGCTGTGTGCAGGCCTCTGATCAGCAGATATGTGTGCAGCGTTGATCGTGTCGTGGATTTTACAGGGCGAAGCGTCGCAGGGCGTACAGGTGCGTGCTCGCAAATGCGATCTTCTTCGACGCCAGCTGCTGACGACGCGCCATTATTGCAGACAAGGATGGGATCAGACCGGCCGTGGTTTCTGGTGTGCTTCAACCACTCGAGCACGGTGCGTGATGCCTGCAGCGCTCATTTACTGGCAATGCGTGGTTGAAGCTCACGTCGAGTGTCTGAACGTTGTTGCCAATATTTCATTCAGATGGTGGTTCTCCCGCTGGTTATGGGTTACCACACGTGGCGTGACCCAACGGGACACCAACCGTGGAATCTTGTTGCGCTGATCAAGCGCCATTCGGTCTTGCCTGTGCGCATCCTGCTGTCTACCGCAGCCAAGCTCTGCGCATGCTACTGCGTCGCCGACTACTTCTGGTTCGCTGCCATCGGCCACGTGAGCATTGCGGCCGGCACAGCCATCTTCAACTGCTCACCGGTCTTCGTCTACTGCCTGTCCGTGTGGATCTTGGGAGAGCGACCATCACTTAAGCGGCTCAGCGGTGTGCTCACTTCGCTGCTAGGCATTGTCCTCACCATCATGTTTCAAGCCCCAATCTCGACACAATCAACTACCGCGATGGCTGAAGATCGCGTTTGGAGCATCATTGCAGGGTTGTTCCTCGTAGTCGCCGCAGCGCTGTACGCAGTGCTCAACGTGGGGTTCAAAGCGATCATCGGTGACGAGACAACTGACACCACGACATTGCTGCTAATCGCAGGATTGGTCGGTTTGATGACGCTACCAGTCTGGTTCGTTGGCAGTATTATCTTCGCGTGGTGTCCTGTCAGCGTGCTGCACGAGCCGTGGGAATGGCCAGCGAGTGTGGAAACTACTCCACTGCTCGTTGCTATGAGCGTGTTTGCTGCGATCTTTTACACCACGTTTTCGCTGTCGGTGGCGTGGACGTCGCCATTGGAGACGAGTGTCGGTTGCATGATGACAATTCCGTTGGCTGGCGTCTTCGACGCGGTCGTGCGGCATACGCGGTTCTCGGTGCCGTGCCTTGTAGGTGGCTTCCTCATCATGGCTGGCTTTGGGATCCTCGAACTCACTGCTCCAACACCACCAGCGCAGGCCGTCAAAGCATTGAGCCCTCAGCATCCGCTTGCAATCGACCCGTCAGTTTCCGCGATGGCTGGGTAAGGGATAGCAACAACAATAGAAAGTTGAGAATTCATTTTCGCAGCGGTCACCACGAGCTAACTTTGCTGTGCGACCGTTCGTCACGATCCACTGTCACAGACAAATTGGCGCCGCGAGAGATGGCACAGGAGGCTGGTAGCGTTGCCGAGTGCACGGCGTTGGTGGATCCGATCGCCAGGACAAGCACCGATGAATCGACTAAGGCTACGCGTGCCTCGGGGAAGGCGGTGCTGGCAAGCCTAGTAATCGTCTGGTTCGTCCAAGCCGAGGTATCGCAAGCGCTGCAAGACAAACTGCAGTTTAATAAGCCGTGGTTCATTGTGTGCTTCAACCACACGTCGACGGTGAGTTGTTGAAGTCAGATTTCTCGCAGTGGTTGCTCTTTTTCCCAGAAACCTCATGTCGTGCTACACTGTGCTACACTGTACCGGTCTAGGGCATGTTGTTACCATTGATGTACGCGTGGTGCAAACTGAAAGGTACCTCCGCCGAGCGAACCCACTGGCTCGACGTCGTTGCCACCCTCGAGCGTTGCTGCACGATCCCGCTCGCCAGTGTCGTCCGTATGGCCATCAAGCTCAGTCTCTTCTACTGCATCGCCGACTACTTCTGGTATACGCCGCTCGCCAACCTCAGTGTCACAGCCGGATCTGCGATCTTCAGTTCCTCGCCATTGTTCGTGTACTTCTTCTCCATTTGCTTCTTGCACGATCGTCCGTCGACGCAGAAGCTGTGTGGCGTTGTTGTGTCGCTGGTGGGTGTGTTGTTGGTCATCTTTTTCCAGAATCCGGAGTCGATGAACTGGTCAGTGGCCAGTCTGGAGAGCTCCAGTGTGCTCGCGGGACTGCTGATGGTGGTCGCAGCCGCTGTGTTTGGTGGCTACGAGGTGACGTTCCGGATTGTCACTGGCAAGTCAATGACGGACATGTCCACGCTACTGGTGCTCACCGGGTTTATCGGTCTTTTCACGCCACCATTTTGGCTTGCTGGTAGTGTGTTGTTGGCTGTGAGTCCGATCAGTATGGTGCACGAAGCGTGGGGGTGGCCGATCAATGCCGATGCAGTGGCGCTGATGCTTCTCAGTGGCGTGCTCGCCATCGCATCCAACGTTTTTCTTCCGTTGTCGATTGCGTGGACGTCGCCGCTGGAAACGAGCGCCGGTTGTATGATGATAATTCCTCTCTCCGGCATTTTCGACACTTTGGTGCACGACACTCGGTTCTCGGCCGAGTGCATCGTTGGTTCGATGTTGGTTATGGTTGGTTTCGCTATCCTCGAGCTCCGTGCGCAATGCAAGAAGGGTGCGTGCTGCGCTGCTCGATGCGCGTGATATCATCATCAAGTCACGGATTTGATTCAACAGCTCAAACACGCGGTTGTTGAAGCTCACTAGCCGTTTGATTTCGATCTATTATACTAATTCCGCAAACGAATTCAACGCCACAGCACTTGAAACGAGACAGCGCACATCAAAACACCCCACAAGCCCCGCGCGTGCCCTAGCACCGCGTGGTGGAATAGATAAAAGTAGCCCTCTTGGGCTTCTGGACGCGGCAATCTGTGGCTGCGCAAAGTCTTAAGCTTTGCTGCGGTAGTCGGATATCGACGACGACGAGTCGCGTCCGGTTTTCTTGAACTGCATGAACATGCCGAGTACGAAGAGCGCGATGATGCCTCCAAGATACGCCCACCATGCACCGGGAATGTCGTACGTGTAGTTGCCCGAATCATCGCGCTTGCGGAACGTGTCGAGACTCGTGGCGTCTGGATAATTCTTGCCGAAGTAACCAATCCCCCACACAGCGAGCTCGGCGCCGACGAAGCTCGTGGCAACAATGACGACCGGTTTCTCAAGCTTGACAGCGAGGATGCCGCCGAGCAAGCCAAGCACCAGTGCGAAGATGAGCAACGACAGCGACGGTTGGCTTGGCATGATCTTGTGCGCAATCGACGTGTTGAGCGAGTAGCCGAGGAAGACGCCGGCAGCGGCACCGACGAGGAAGATGCCCATGTTGTACATGACTACAATCATCGTCCCCACGATCAATCCGCCGACGACGAAGCCGATCCACATGGCCATGTGGAACCAAGATTTGCTCTTGAACAAGTATTCGATAACACTGGTCACGATGACGCCACCCAGGAGGAAGCCACACAGGAACATTGTTGGCCGCAACAGGCGGTAGCCAAAGAAGCACACGATCAGACCAGCAGCGATTGCAATGGCTGCAGCAGCGGCTGGGGCGGCTTTGATCCCGTCGGATGAGTCGAAAATCGACAACGTGGCGTTGCGAACGGCCGGGATTGCGGCTTTGTCTTCGTCGGCGGCTTGCGCGAACATGACAAGCATTGTCCACGTCACGAGCGCGAGCAATGCTGTCGGGCGCACGGTCAGATGAAACGGCATGGCTGTACTGTGAGTCGGCGGTAGCCAGGAAAAGGAGAAGTGGCCGTGCTGGAAAAGCACGCTGCGCGCTGCGTCCAACGCGGCCACGTGTGCTGTTGCAGCTGGCGGCGATGCAGGCTCCTGAGGAATTGTGGCGCACCCACGTCCACCCTCTCTCAACAACGCAACGACCATCAACACCACGAGCGTCGACACCATCTGGCTCGCCAGTGACAGGGAATCACGTCTCCATTCGGCTGGATGTGTGCAGGTGGGTCGTTTGCTGCGTTCAAGCCAGATGGCCGACGCGATATGTGGCTAATGTGAGGCTGCCGAGATGTCTTCCTCTTCACCACGACGTCAGCAAGGCAAGAAGCGCCACTGATGGACGCACCAATGCTGGACAGCTTGTGGATGACGTCCTTGCTGCCAATACTTTCACGTGGTCCCGTAGAGCCTCGCCATCATGCAGCTGCGGTGACGAGGCAGCAGCAGCCGGCGTCAATGGACACCACCAGTGATTCACGGAAAGGCAGCGGGCAGCGATCAGAAGAGCACAGAGGAGTACCAGTTCGGAAGACTGACCGGCAGAGATGCCAATTCGGTCTGTCTGTCCACCAGACACGGGCTGGCAGTGAATACGTTCATCGACATCCAACAAAAGCCACGCGTTTGGTTTGATTCACGGATTTGGATTTTAGTCTCTTTGTGATTCTACTGGACGACTCGCATGAACTCGCCACGTTTGGAGCACGCGAGAATTGACAAAAACTTCCACTTGACTGAGTGGCCATGAGCTGACGCCCTGCTCGGTTTACGACTCGTTCTTCTTGCAATCGGCTTCGCAGTATTCCATCTCGCGCTCGCTTTCTGTCTTGCACGTCGTCATCATCGAGGACGTGTCGATGTTGCTCTTGTCGTAGTAGTCGTCGCATTCGTCATCGCGTTTCGCGCGTTCGCGTTCGCACGCCACGACGCATCGCCCGCTGAGCTGCGCCACACTGCCACGCAGAGTTTCCTTGTCAACCGCACTGTGCGCTTCCACATGCGGCATCGCGAACGCCGCCGCCAGGGCCACGCACAGCGCCATTCGGACACACATCGTCGTCACCGTCATCGTCTTTTTCACAGCTCACAGTCAATTGCTGTGTGAAGCGAGCTGAACACAACAAGCCATCCTCAGATGGAGAGGCGGACGACTCAGACTTCCCTCATCCTCAGACTCAGGTGCTTGCGTCCATTTTCCAGATCTGGAAAAGTCAAAATGAAGCCAACTAAAAATTCCGGACTTGCGCTATTTTCATGCGTTGCATCGATAGGACTGCAACATGCGATGGCGCCAAAATAGATGGATGGATGGATTCTTGCGTGCATGCATGCATTTGGTATGCCATGCGCGGAGTGTGGTGCAAATACTCGCTGCAGCCTTCGTCGCTTGTCTTGAAGGAAGAACAGACAGCGTTCCAGGTGCACGGTCGCACCCCTGTGAGCCTTATGGGAAGCCTCGCTCGATTGGCGACGCTCGCGTGACATGGACACCACCTTCAGTCGCTCCGCAAAGGTATTGCCGGTTCTAGCGGAGCTGCCATCACGCATTGCAACGCACAGCCTGCGGCAGGTGTTGGCCCGTCAGCCGTCGGATCATCACGTGGCTATTCCTCAGGTGTCGGCCCCTCATGTGTCGGGCCCTCACCTTTCCGTCCCTCATATGTCGGTCCCTCACTTGCCAGTTCCTCACGTGGCAATGCCTCGTGTAGCGCTGCCTCACGTGACACTGCCTCACGTGGCGGTTCCGCACGTTTCGGTCCCCAGTGTCTCGGTTCCGGACCCAGCGCGCGTGATGACCAATATGTTGCCCCTTGTCGTTGGCTTGAACGTCGCCCCAGCGCAGCCCCCCATGAATCTCGCGCCGCCGATTCGAAGACATCGAGCTGCAGCCATTGTGGCACCGTCTACTCGAAGTCTGCTTCGGAACCCGATCGAAGGCATGATCTCGCGTGTTCGCCGTAAGCCAGTCACGTCGGTGTTTCCAAACACAATCAGCGAGCGGCACGCGTCGGGCAGCCTAGGGAGTACTGTCAATCTAATTGGCGTTCGCTCGAGCATTGCGAACCAGTTGGGTTTGTTGAAAGTCGCGACCATCAAAACCGTGTTTGGAGTGTGTGATTCTAACGAGGACGGATTCATTGACCGAGAAGAGACAGAAGTGCTGCTGGAACTACTGCACCTGCGTGAGGCACGCGATTCCCAAATGCTTCGGGAAATGCACGGTGGCCGGAATCGTTGGTCTGTGCTATTCCGGAGAAAACGCCAAGACAATGAAAACTCGATGTCATTTGAACAATTCATCGATCGATTTGGTCGCTTAGCGGACGAGTTCGCTCAATTCCCACCCCACGAATTCATTGCGCGCGCCAAGCGACTGAAGCGTGGGTTCCAGCGGTGCGACACTAACGGCAACAGTGTACTGTCGAAGAACGAGTTGGAGATCGGATTGCAAAAATTAGGTTTCACGTTCATAGACGAGGAATTGGACGAGATCATGAACGCCTTGGACCGCAATCACGACGGTTTTCTCGAGTGGAACGAGGTGTTGTACGCGATGTGGCTACAGATGGAACACCCTGAGGCGCTGCCGAAGTTCCCACCGGAGTTCACGCTCGACGCCCTTGGGGACTTACCAAGCATCTTGCTGCCGTCAGAAGGAGGGCCATCGTTCGTGCCTCGAAGATCCAATTCCATCCTCAAGCACCGTCTACAGATTGCCATCACGACCGTCAAAACGATATCAGCACTGCGTGTGGTAACATCAATACCAACACCACGTATACCATCGCTGACACGACAATCATCTAGACAGCGTCGAATGTCACCAGCACAAGCTATAGACGCTCATATGCTCATTAAGAAATCAAGACTCGAACGTGCTGGTGCCAAGATTGTGCATGTTGTCGCGATGAAGCGCGTCCTTCAGGTCAAAAACCAGCGCCGGAGATCTATGGACACCGCCATGGAAGAGGTCACAGCGAAGCCGATCGTCAAGAAACAGCTGGCGCTTCGATCGCGGCGGCGAGCAAGTCGATCAGGATTCACTGTCGACGTGCGTCGTCGTATCAGGCGCATCGAGTTGATCGCGGTGATCGTGGGACTCTTGCTTGGCGCTCTCTGTGGCTTCGTGTCGACCAAGTTCATCGTCTATTTACTGGAGATGTATGACCTCGAAGGCAGCGCGATCTACCACAACGACATGCTGTACTGGACATACTTCATCTCTTTTACACTCGGGGTGTCGTTCTTCGAAGTCAATGGTCTCTACGTTACCGCACTCGTGGCAGCGTTCCGCATGACGGTCGCGACTAACTTGGTATTATTCCCACAAGACGCTGAACGCGAGTTCCTTACGCGAGCAATCGCGCGTGCAGCGCTGCAGGTCAGCCACCGCAAGGACAAGATATTTGGTATTGATCCGATGCGTGGGTCCAGCCGAATAGCGCTGGTCGTGTGGTACGTCGTGTACAAGACTAAGCGTCACGTGCTTCGCTTTATGATCAAGGCGATGGTCAGGCAGGCGACCCGTGCATTCGCCAAATCCGTGACACAAAATCTGGCTTTGGTAATGCCTGTGAACGCCTTCATCAACGCCTGGACGATCCGAAACGTTATGGTCAATTGCCGAGTCAGTATCATCGGCCCACCGTGCGCCATCGCAATCCTCGAGAACTTCTTCATTAATGAACGCAGCAACGTGCGGCCATTCCAACGCGTGGACTACTTGCGCGTTTTGGGCTGTGTAGTCGTCTGCAAACGATGCGTGCCTCCAAACCTCGAATTAATGATCGCACGAATGCGTCGCGAGTGGCTGAACAAGGAGCACTGGCCACAGAAGGAAGGCTGTAAGTGTCTCTTTCCGACGGCCGAGCCCTGCCACGTTCATCCACTGGACGATACCGAGCGCCTGCTTGTCACGCTTACGCTCTACTCTCGCCAGAAGCGACGGTCCTCCCAGGTGCTCGCGCAGCAACACACGCGGATGATGGTATTCTTCCTCATCGTCGCGTTGGTCATTGACGGTGAATTAGAATGGGCAGAACGACGCCTGTACGTAAGTGTGTGCCAGGCCGCTGGTTTCCAGAACCAGTGGAAATCCGTGCTGCGTTTGCGAGACGAGTACCTCGCTGGACATGGTATCCCTGTGCACGATGTGCACGCCACCATCCGCTCGCTGGATCACGGCGCAACGTTCCACGCCAAAACGGCCTCCCCGACCGTCGCAGATGCATGGAACACGACGAATGATGAAGGCGAGAAAACGCCACTTGGTGAGTCTGTGCGATACATTAGTCACCGGATAGCCACGATGCTGTCGATCTAGGCCGAGGCACGTTTATCCATCATCTAGAACTTCGGAATGCTAGACTGATAAGGTTGAAAGATTATTTAATAGGCATCCACGGCACGCACATGGCCGCCGTGAGGTGACACAGTATTATAACAACAGATACGATCTTTGTGATTGTGTTAGTGTGCGTGTTGTCGCTTGTCTCCATGGTACAGTGTGTGTTGGGTGGCGATGATGATGAGGAAAGGTTTTGCTTCTATCGCAGAACCACATATCGTAAGACGACTAGTACGTGAGAACATCTTGGGGGCGCTCGTAGGCCTGCATGGCACACTCGGTGGCTTCTCACACAGCATACGTCTGGCGCGAGATGTTCTGTCGCTCTTCAAAGTCGCGCATGCTGCGCGATTCCATATTGGAAATGGACTTGTGATCAAACGTCCGCGTGACGCGTTCGATGTCAGGTGGCTGGTACTCGCCATCGGCCGAGTCGCAAGGGATGAACTCAATACGAGCAGCCACGCCGCGGATGCTCACGTCGATGAGCACGTTGTCGTCCCGCAGACCGACGTAGCGGCGATGCTGGTTCATGCTCTTGAGAAAGCCGAGGGACGAGTATTCCCACTGCAATCCCGACGTGCCGCGCCACCAGTGGCCCTTCTTCATGCGCAGGTCGCGGAAGCACGAGAACGTCGAGCGGCTGAACATATGACGGTCTGATTCCTCGTGGTAGAAGCTCACTTTGACGCAGTTGTAAACCTTGGAGATGCACTCGAGGCGGAATGCCGTGCGGCCGCACTTGGTCGGGTCGTCTCCCTGATGAACGACGCCGACGCGGCCGTCGTCGAGCACGCGCACGTAGTGCGTGCCCTTGACGCGCAGAAACACTTTAGTGCCGTGCAGACGCAGCACACTGTCTACGACGCCACGCGAGATGTTCTTAATCTCTTCGATTTCCTGGTACAGCGCGTCCACGTCTTCCTTGGCCAGGCGGTTCTCGAAGGGCACGCGACCGGGCGCCTTGGTCAGGTTCTGCTTGCACCACTGCTCGCCCGTCATGCACCAGTGCGCGGCGTGCTCGCAGTTCTGCTTGAAGATGTTAAAGTCGCCGCCGCCCAGTCCAAGCAAGAACTTGCAGCGCGCCAGCACGACCTCGGGCAGGTCGCTCTTGCTCAGATGCACTTCGCCCCAGCGCGAGAGCAGCTCGCGCATCCCGGACGTGTGGTACTCGACGAGGCGCAGCGCCGACGGACTGCGCTTGTAGAGGAACTCTTCCAGCGTCGAAATGCGGAAGCACGAGTCGGCCTGCGCCTCGCGGTAGCCTTCAAGTGGACTCCACACGTGGCACACGCGGATGTCGGCGAACGTCTCGCCCGACGCCCACACGATGCCGTGGTGCTGGTACGAGATCGGCCAGCGACTGTAGTCCCAGATGGCGATGTGGTCGCCTGGACGCAGCGACTGCACGTTGTCGACCTTGGTGTAGACGCCGCCCATAATGGATGGATGGACGGCTGGTCACAGCAAAGATGGAGCGATGGCTTGACGACAGCGATGGCTTTGGAAGACCACTCCGCGTCAATCAAGTGAAGACGATGACGATGGAGCGCGCTGATGGCGGTCGCGGACTGGCTGCTTCGCTGTCGGGTCGTCGCAACGGAGCACGGTGGACGTCGTCGCCGCGCGGTGGTGTCGATGAAGACGTCGGGGTCGTCGTCCCGCCGTGCTTTGTGGCTTCGGCTTTGGCTTTTGGGCGAGCGCTGGGTCACGCTCGTTCGGTTTCCACAGGGACTGTCCAACGTTGAGGTTGGTGCGTGGAAAAAAAAACCTCGGGCGCGAGCGTGACTCACCCCCGCAACGTGAATTTTAATGCGTGACATGTGGAGAGCATAGAAACGTTCAGTTTTGGGAGGGGTTCTCGACAATAATTATTGGTGTGGCTGGCACAATACAATGCAATAAGTATTGTCGGCCAAGGTGAAGCTTTGGAACGTGTGTGAGGGGAAGACGACCACACGGCTCACATACGAGGTCATCGTCGTCGTCATCATCATCATCATCATCATCATCAACATCAAAGACACAGCACGTTGCGATGCCGGCTTACCACTCTGCATTTAACGAGCTTCAGACGCAGGAGGCATGCGGCTGCGCCATCCTGCCGATTAAGACGCGTTCGCGTGGACCAGCGCCGCCAGCGCCCGAGAACGAAGACGACATCGTGGACGAAGTGATCAACTTGTTCCGAGCCAACGTGCTGTTCACCAACTACGAACTCAAGGGCAATGCTGATCGCGTGCTCATCTACGGCACGCTCTTTGTGCACTTTTGCTTGAAGAAGCTGGAGCGCGTGACGTCCAAGTCCGAGGCCGTACGCGTCTTGCAGCAGGCTGCCGTGGATTCGTTTGCCATCCCAGGCGAATCCAGCTTCCCACTTGGTGGTATGGTGCGTGCTCCAAGCAATGCCAATGAAGCAGGTAAGCACGACGCATCTTTGTATGTGGCATTATGCAGCTGGTTGCTAAATGCGTGGTTGTGCCTTACCAGAAACCATTCGCGGCTACCTCAAGCAGTTCCGTGAAGCTATTGCCATGCGCCTCCCGGATCAAGTGTTTGGCGCCGACGGCCAGCGTAGCAAGTGGTGGATGCTCTTCTCGAAGCGAAAGTTCATGAACAAGGAGCTCACGCGTTAAAGACGATATGGGTAGTCATCGCTGACGCCGTCAAGCGCCATGTGCGATGGTGCCACAGCGCTGCTCGAAAACCAAATCAGGTTGCATCCGGGCACGCATTTTGTTGTGTGGTCTCACAAGTAATACGAGATTTTTTTATCGATCATGATCGTCCACATATTGGTTCGGCACAGACAGCTCCAATTGAAATGCGTCACTGGTCATTGTGTATGTACTCGTGCGCATTCCCACGCATTAGTTGACTGAAGATCTACGAGAAACTAGCCGCCGTGGCCGCGAATTCCCGGTCCAAACGGATGTAGTTCTGCAACCACGCGTTTGCAGGCGCAACTTGCTGCAGCTGCATGAAAAACTGCTGCGTTGGTCGGTTCATGTGCGAAGACACGGCAATGAGGTTGATCAATGTATCTTCGTTCGTCTGGTCCTTCTGCAGGGCTTCCATGAGCAGACGCTCGGCCTCGATATAGTTCTTCAACGCCATGAAGGCCACAGCTGCACCGTTCAACAGCAAAGGCGTCGATCCGAAGCGATCGGACAGTTCCTGGAAATGCAAGGTGGCCTCATCAGCCTTCTCGCCCCCCTTGACCGTCAACACCCACGCGTGCGCCAACTGGGTCAACGTCGAATCTTCCTCGATCTGCTTCATTTCGTGCACTTGCTTGGCAGCCAGATCCACGCGATCCATCTGCAGATACAGGTGCACAATATACAGCATGTGCTCGAGTGTGTTGCCACGCGAGAGTGCCGACAGCGCGTCCGACAGCTTGCCTTCCCGCGAGAAGATCATACCGGCCACCAGCAACAAGTGCGGGTTCTCGGCGCTGGCTGGGTCCATCAGCCACTCCTTGAGCGTGAGCTCGATCATCTCCTTGTCGCCATTGTTGAGGTACGTGGCCAGCAACTTGACGGCGCTGAGCGCAATGGGCGTGGTGCCCGAGTCTGGGATGCTCTGCAGCACTTGCTGCACCTGACCGAGCCCCAATTGCGCTCGGTACACGTACACGTCACGCTCGACGCGGAGCGAGTCGCGCACATGGTTCAGCATGTTGCCCTCGCTGATGGCATTCTGGTAGTTGCCCACCCAGAGCTGGTTCTTGAGCGTGAAGAGATCATCCGGTTCGGCCATTGTCACTTGCGGGCGTCGGGTGCGTGCACGTGGATTGCCTGCTGAAGGGGGAAGGATCGGCTCGATAAGTACGACGGTACGTGAGATGCCTACTGTGACTACCTCACAAAGTACGGTTATTGACATAATTGTTGAGGAAATCAATACACGGCAGCTGTGGTGGAGTATTGGCGCCAACGGCACGAATCTGAATCTGAATCCAATGGAGCTGCTCGAAGCGATGGAAGAGTTGGAGGCCCAAGCGGCTGTGCCACAGGGGTCTGCGGCTCCGATGGTGGACGACGTGGTCGTGATGCAAGTGAAGCATACACAGCAAAAGCTGATGGCGGCGCATCTGCAGCGCTCATCCGGCAAGGACGCGTCATCATTCCCGTTCTTTTGGGTGCTCTCCAAGGTACGGCAGCGCCATATTTCGTGTCATCAGCTCATCTTTGCCGTGATGATCGAATCCACATGATTGATTGACGGTGGCAGTGACTGATGAAGTGCAGTTGATGAAGCTTTATGAAGAGTATCCGGATGGCATCACGGATGCGATCGCACTGACGGAGCTCATGGCTGCGCATTATCAACGACACAATGGACGGCCACTCGCTGGTGTTGCAGGACACCGAGGCTTACAGACCGAGGACGACCTCCTGTCCGAGGGCTTTGAAGACGAAGCTATATATGCAACGATCGCGCACATGGATGGTCATCGCCTCACGCTGCAACTGCAGACAGCAGACAGCCTGGACGTGTGGATGACCGTCAACATGTGAGTTCGCACGGCATTAGGAGCCAGCGAAGGTGTGTTGGTGGATAACGAGTGGTTATTGCTATCCATCAGGTACTTTCATCAGCGCTTTCGAGCGTGCATGACATGCATCCAAACCATGGGCAGGTGCGTTTTGTGGCGACGTCCTCCCCAGCACCTTCGCTCATATGCCTTACTTGTGCTCAGTCGCCAGCGTCGGTTTCCTCTCACAGCACAACGGCAAGTGATCTTCACCAAGGCAAAAGTGTTGGAACGGAAAGACGTGAGCGCTCATGGCCAGAGCACGACAGTGAGTCTACTGCCGACGCCGTACATGGTACTACAGCTCGAACGCGGTCGTGCCGCCGACGAGCAGTTCGTTGCCAAAGCGGTGTCGCTTGCGGAAATCGATCGTCGGGCGCACCCAGGAAACCCACATCCACTGTTACAGCAGAGTATAGTGAAGGCGCGGGTGCGCTATAGCAGTTAAAATTACTGGCGCATGGGTGGGGTGGCTGATATCATGCTGGGCTGTCGTAGGTGGTGGACATTGGGGCTGTGCGGCCATGCAAGACTCCGCTACACATCCAACGCCAGGTCATCTTGCTCGGCGAAGTCACTCACGAAGCTGCCCGTCAGACCTTGCGCTCCTCTCAACGCTTTATTGAGGGCACGCACATGCTAGTGCTGTGGGATGATCAGGTGGTGCTTAGCCGACTCTTCAACGTGGGGGATGACTTGATCGTGTTCCAGCCCTTCGTTCATATGTGTGAACACAACGACGATGAGATTGGTTCAATCGTGAACGAGTATTCAGCGTCGCAGCCACATCACCGATTCTACTTCGAGTACGGCACGGCAACTGTCCTGTTCACACGCAATCGCCACGTCACTAAGGCCACGGTGACCACTGGACAAGCAACCTCGTTGGCCACAGACGCACACTACAGCGCCATAGATCGACTGCCAATCGAAGCCATCCAGTCGACGTGGGTCAACTTCGCAGTGTATGGACAAGTAGACGAAATCCGTGTCTCCCACGGCATTCCATTGATGGCAGCGTACTTCTATGCATACTACGATCCAACCACAGGCTCAAGCCCGGCAAGCGAGTCCTCCGCTATTCCGCAACGGTCACTGGATCGTGCCATTGTGTCTAAGTACTACTTGGTAGTTCTGATGCGCGTGTACGATGCTGGATCCAAGCGCACGCTATGTGTGGAGATCACAGGGGAGAATGCTGTGAGGGCGTTGCGCCTGCGGCGAGGTCAGAGTGTGCTGTTGCAAGGTTTGGTGGCGGTGAACTTGAATGACCCAGCAATTGCCAGTCTTCGTCAAGACAGGATAGGTCAGCAGCAATACGCTGGCACTCAAGGCACAGCTGCGTTTGCGTTTACCAACAGCGACTACAGCAAGCAAGCACCACAACCAAACGGTACATCCGAGTCCCATGAGATAGCATTGATGTCCGACTGGGTGTCCATCTTCGGTGACCAAGCCGCGTTCCAGGAAGCACGACTCTCACTGATCAACCAAACGCTCGGATTCCTCAACTCCATTCGTGAGCTACCGCTCATGAACCACTGGTGTGCGTCCGCACTTCTTAACAAACGTCCAGTAGTCTCCATGCTACCCATTCGAATGAACATTACGAGCTTAGGCTGGCTTATTCCAAGCGCGGGAAGTGATGTATTTGCAATCGACTCGACGTGCGAGCAAGGCTTCTCGACCATGCTGGCACATAAACCGTGTCTTCGACCTCTGGAAATGGCTCCCCGCGTGCACGCATCCGACACGGATGAGCCGAGATGGCGATGCGATTTCTGTCACGAGATCTTCACTGGAATGCACGAGACATTGCAATCTTTTGGTGATCTGGTAGTGGCAATCGAAGACGGCTCGACGAGCGAGTTGCTGGCGTACTGTCAGGGACCAATGGTTGAAAGCATTCTCGGACTGGCAGCAGATGAGTACGTTCAGCTAAGTCTGAGCGACAAGCGTGCGTTGCTGGGACGCGCAATCGGACGGGACTTCTTGTTTCTGCTGTCGCGATGCGATGCGCGCTCAGTCGTCGTTCAAGACAACCATGCGAAGCAGATTAGAACAGCAATGAGTACGCGCATCGATGTCGTGCAGCAGGTGGACGGATATGCCCAGGCGCAGCAATTGCTTCGCCAACTGAAACACAGCCGAAGGAGTGGAGATTTTGAATGACACCGCCAATAACGGTCTCATTTACCACAAAGCATTGTCTTTCAGTTTTAGTGTTGGCTCGGATGAATTACCATTTTCCGCATCGAGGAGCAGACCCTTGTTGTCGCCGCTTAGAACCAGCACGGTCAGTTAGTGGTTGAAGGCTGTAGCTTTAGGTGCCATGACCATCGAGGCTTCTAGAGGAGTTCCACGATAATACTGATCGAAAGTTGATATTTTAACACATCCTCGTAACAACAACACTCTTCTCATTGTAGACAGTAACTTGGGACCACATACTTTTCTTGATAGTACTAGCCTGCTCCTTCACCGATCCAGAACCGTCGGTGCTGCTCTAGCAAGCGGCGCTCCACTTCAGCTGGCGTGGCTTCTGCACCCGTACCACCATCTACAGCATGCAGTGTGTTTGTTAGTCTTAGCTGACTATCGCTTCAGAACTGTCGGTGACCCGTTCTCACCTCTGCTGATGCTAATTCGTCCCGACATGCTGGATGATCGAGACGAGTAGTGCGGACTCGCACAGGATTTCGGGACGAATCCTGGATTTGGCGGATCTACATCTCGATCGTTTTCGATTGTCTTCCCCACGTTCTCTGCTGTAAACGACAATAAATTGATTTCGTGTGGCCTTCGGGGACTGGAGCTACTGGCACTGGGGCTGCGGGGAAACGTTGGATATTGGAGGCGAGAACAGTGGCCGTGACAATGTTGCTGTCGACGGTCGTGGTGCCCATAGTTGGATCGCCCACGGTCGTCTCGTCCAGTTCGACTCTGGGAGAATCCACAATGATAGCTCGAGCAAGTGGTCCACGCATCTTGACTGTTTCCCATTGGGTTGTATGGGTTGGAGTACCCTTGACTAGGTCGTCGCGGTGGACCTGGTTCGAATCCCATGTTCACCTTGGGACTCCAAAACTTGGAACGTTCTTTGAGCAGATGCATCTCTTTGAGGACATCGCACATATCGGACCGCAGTTCGTCCATCTCATCTTGAAGCCGCTTCGATTCCGCATCTTGCTCCTCTCGAAAGTGGCCCATTTGCCGCGATAACAGTTTCTCCATACTACGATGGCACGTCTGGTTCTCCAACGCCAAATTCTGTTCGATAACGATCATATGCTCGTGCACGGTCTTCAGTTGGTTCGTAAACTTGTCCATCCGGTCAAAGATTTCATTGTCGATGGCCGAGCGGCGTGGTTCGATCTCATCCAGTTGTTTCCGACACGCCGCGATCTGTTTCTTGAGCTGCATCAATTCATCACAATCTTCAGAGACAATAACTGGCATTGTGCCAGCAACATCGGCTAATTCCGTGCACTTGTCAACTGCTGCTGCCGCTGCCCCGACAGGCTGCTGGTCAATGTCTTCGAGTTTTGAGATCAAGCTATTGATCTCGTCGCTGCATTCCTTACGGAACGTTTGCAATTGAATCGCAGTCATACTACCGCAATGCTTGAGACTCTCCACGGTCGACGAGCAGAACGTGATCCGCTTCAATGCCTCCTGGATCAGCGCTACATTCTTTCGCGACGACTCTTGGTACCCGCGCTGCAAGTCCGCCAACTCGTTCTCCATCTTGCTCAGCGTCGTCAACTCTAGCAGCAACCGGTTGGTTTGGTCATCCCGCACTGTAAACGATCGCTTCAATGTGTCGATCTCCGCGCTCAATTGCTCGTTCTTGGCCACGAGGCTCGTGATGCGTGCCGTCAACTCGGCTTCCGTGAACACCCGCGGAGCGTCCTCCGCCGATCCCGGCGCCGTGGCTGCCATGCCGGCATCAACAGCGACCTCTTTCATTCGCGATGTCGCATTCATCTCCATTGCTTCCGCTCCAGCGGCTTCACTGGCGCCACCTGCACCTCCAACGTCACTCGACGCGTTCTCTTCCGACGCGTCATTGACGGCGCTTGGTCCCTTGGTTGAGCTGGTCTTTTCCCTGCCAGCCGTCCGCGATGGAGACTCTTCGTCATCACCACGTCCTCGCTTCGTACCGCGCCGCGAACGCGTCGTCTTCTCCGCCAAGATGCGCGCGCTCTTCCGCGCTTGGAGCTCGCTGCTTTTTCGTGTCGCACCCATCAACAACGATGTGTGCATGCGACCAAGCACTTCGAATGCGGTAAATACCCAAGCCATCAATTACATAATCGTACTTACCATGACGAAGGAAGGGACTTTTGACGCAATCGGGTGTCATCCGATATTTTTGGACAGAGCAGGAAAGTTTGGCCAAAATAGGGTGTGCGCATAAAGAAATGGCTGAACGGGTGCGCAACAATGAGCTCATGCGTACAACACGCCCCGCTTCATAATATGAGTGCATCCAAAACTGAATCCAGGTCAAGGCGAAGAAAAAAGTTTCAAATACGCCAAAACTTGAATTTTACGCTTGAAACGCAAGTTGGTAACAGAAAGAAATTGCACGGATTGGTGGTTTCAGCAAATCAAACAACGCCTTCGTTCGGAAGATTCGGCCACGGGAAGATATCCAATGACACATCAGCCATTAACATTGTGTATTTACCACTCGCGGGTCAGGAGGTCCAATTTGGAATTCAGGTCAACGACATCAACTACGTCTTGTGCGCTTTGATTTYGCCTGTGGTGCTTCGTACACTGCGCTCTCACTGAGCAACGATTCTCGCATCACTTGAAGTGCTTCAATGCTGTCCAAGCCGAAGAATTCAGCTTTCTTCCGCTCCCCGTCTGGACTGCTGTCGTAGTAGTCGTCCACAAGCTTCAGCAGATACTT
>NSDO01000049.1:116057-129929 GCA_002286825.1 Lagenidium giganteum | reverse complement strand
AGCGATGGGCAAAATGGGACGGGTGAACAAAGCGAACTTTGGCAAGGGATATCTCCATGAATATGCAACGTACAACCGCAAGGGAGGCACCAAACGAAACGTCCTGGTTTCATTACGGGCGTGGCGGTGCCCGTTTGAATATTGCGTAACTTACTAACCTTAATTCCATTCTGGATGTTCTCATATATACAGTAGAACCGGTATCCAATGACTCTGTTGGTAATGTTCAGGGATCCAGCATGCGATACAGCTGCTGTTTCTGGCATTCAGCTCATGTCACGCACACTAGGCTGTACAACAGCAAGTAAGTGCTGCCACTCGCGAACAAGGTCTAAATTCGAAACACATCGTCTGAATTTGAAATGCACACACACGACACACATCGAGGATCGAATGCAAAAACATACAGCCTAATCCATCATTGAGTTGTCGTCCTCCTCGTAGTCGTACTCTTCTTGAAGATCTTCAAATCCAAATGCCATCTCAATAGCTCTCTTTCGGTTCTTTCGATACGTCGCTTGCTTTTGTAGCTTGTGGAGTCGAATGCTGTCGGCGATTCCTTTGAGACGATTTAGATACTGATAGTAGTCGTGACAATCGCCACTGTTTCGGATCGGGTTGTATTTGTTGTTGATGTTCGCAAAGGCAACACAGCACTGGAAAACGACGTCGTAGTTCGCTCGGTCCCATTTCCAGCAGGCGGAAGTGATGTCCCAGGTTTTCTTCAATCTGCCAAAGATGTTCTCAACAATAACGCGGTCCTATTCAAGTTCATCGTTGAATTGCTTCTGCTCAGCTGACAGGTGGCCGTTGGTGGGATTCTTGTGTGGGCTGATACCTCGCACGTCGTTAGCAATGCCCTGGTACCGTTTATCCGCCAAGACGGCCCAAATGTTTAGACATTTGGCGGCTAGGAGACCGTTGTCTTCCATCCCCTACTCATCAACGTGCTTTCGAAGCTCAGATTGGTGAAAGTCGATGTTCCTGTCGAACACATGATCGGTGTCACCAAGATTGTCCCACGAGCCTCCATTCTTGAGCGTTGTGAGCGCCATGAACAACAAATCACGAGGACTGACCTCGCACTTGCGCCCAGAGCCGAAATCCCAGTGCGTTTCGATGTACGGCTTGAAATCAAGCCACATGAGGTTGAATTCTTGAAGAGAGAAGTTCGTGAACTTGTGCATGATTTTGATACCCATCGTCGCAATGTATTTGTGGAGAATGGGAGACAGAGTTTCTGATCTGTCGTCGTCGCAGTCGGGCTTGTCGGCTGAGACCCCACGTAGCGGTCGGCATGAGCTCCATTCATTTGATTCATCATTTGCACGGCGCTGGTGATTGAGCTGGACCAGATCTACGGTTGACTTCACGTTGACTCCGCGATGGTGCTGGTCCAGACATATTGGCTTCTCTGGCTTGATCCTGGTGCAGAATCGACATGGACAAGCTTGGCGTGGGCAACGAAGAGTTTGAATCTCGGTTGGTCGGTCGACGAGTGCCTTGGCTTCGAATCCTCGGACGTTCAGGGCTTGAATCTGGAAATAAGGGCGAAAAATCAAGAACGACTCTCTGACTTCGGAAGGGAGGCTCAGAATAGACGAGAACGGGCCATGCACGATCATATGACACTGTTGTAGAATCATCGCGACGCTAACGACAGCACATCTGTCTGTGCAGCTGACACATATGCCATCAGAACCATGATTCGTAGAAGTTGGACCCTGATTCCGGATGGTGGAGCTCTGAACACGATCAACGGAATCGTCTGTTTAAGGTTCTAGTGATTGAAACGAACAAGCTATATATTGCGATCTACCATGTCTTTTCTCTGAAGTACGTGAACCTATCTGGGAGGTTGAGCGACTGATGTTGACCCTGATGTTGCGCTGACGTTGCACGAATACGAAAGGTCAAACACCAACAATTATCATGGTCACATATCATGACTGATAGATGGTATTAATTAAAGGGATCAATATGCACACTTTCTACTTAGACCATCGATATCAAGGCTGATCCGCTCGTTCCAGGCCAAGGCAACCCACCCCATTTCTAAATTTGAGCACCCTATTTTGGCCAAAAATATCGGATGTCACCCGATTGTGTCAAAAGTCCTTCGAACAAGTCATCTATCGATCCATCCATCCATCAGCTGATGGGGAGATGAGACGGATGGCAAATCATTGATCCATCGACAAGCTGCATGATGGCACGAAGCAGCGCTCGTGGATGAAGACACGAGCGAGAAAGAGAGCCAGCCTGGTGACAGTGCAATGCCAAAACGCGCGTCGCCAGCACTTTGCGACTGCGGGTGGATGCGATCGTGGTCTCACTAACCAACAGTGGCGTGGCTCCTCTCGCTTGCTTGGCCTTGTCGCCGTCGGTCATCGCCATGCTGGACCACTGAGCGCACGCGCGACCTGCTGCTGTCTGCCTGTGGCGGGAGCTCGACGTCGGCGGACCGGCGGGCAAGAACGTGTCGCGCGTGACTGGCACTGCTCTGGTGCTTGGAGCCCAGTCTCATCGACATGAGTGGGACGACCGTGATCACAAACAGCAACCAGCAGCCCACGACGCAATCGCTCAGCAATGCACAGGCAGACATCGCCGCCGCGCATGCAATAGCGCTTCCGTCTGCACGACTTATCTGGGCGCTCACTCTCCAATTCGCCAGCTCTAGCGACCACCACCAGCCACAGTCTCCAGATCGACCCCGAGTGTGCCAGTCCAGCGACGATGCCATCGCTCTCCCTCTGGCGCTTCGCGTTCTTGGCTGCTTTGCTGGCCGTGACGCAGGCGCAACAGCTCGTGGCGTCCAACAGCAAGGGCGTGCGCGTGCTCTTCCAGACCGATGCCTGGCTTGCACCGAATGTGCATTTCAAGGCTGATGACAAGGACTGGACCGACAAGCCAGGCGTCGCGATGAAGCCCAGCAGCGTCGACGGCTTTGCAGCCGACGATGGTTGGTTCCAATATGACGTTCCTGCCACCACAGTGTTGAGTTCACTTTCAACAATGGCCTCGGCGATTGGGACAACAACCACGACAACAACTACAAGGTGGATAGCAAGGGCATGTACTCGGTCGTGAGCTATGTGCTCGGTCCCAACTCCCAGTCGCTGCTATCCAAGAACACCGGTAAAAAGGCTATCACGATTCTCTTCCGTGTGCCCACGTGGACACACCCACGTATCCACTTCAACGCTGGACGTGGCTGGACTGAGTTGCCCGGCGTGGTGATGCAGCCGAGCAACCACACAGGTCGCTTCTCAGCCAAGCACGGCTGGTTCCAGTACACGATCCCGTCCGCGACCTGGGCTGACCTCGACTTCAGCGATGGATTCGGCCACTGGGACAGCAACTCGGACAAGAATTACCACGTCGAAGGTGCCGGCACGTACGCGTTCCTGTGCAGCAGCGGCGAGCGCAACGAACCAAGCGACAGCTACGTGCGCAGCCCTGGCTACCACGTCGCGAGCGTCAAGGAGGCCGGCGATGACGTCACCATCCACTTGGCCGTCAACGACAACGGATCGCCCTACAATGGGGACGACATCGCAGAGCTGGTCGTGAACGTGCACCAAGTGAGCGCCAGCATCGTCCGTGTTCACATCACCGACGCCAATGTTGCGCGCTGGCAAGTGCCAGAGGAGCTATACACACAAGGCGCTATCGGTGGCCGCGCCAAGGCAGCAGATGTCGGTGACAAGTACGAGTTCTCATACACGCGCAACCCGTTCACGTTCAAGGTGACGCGCAAGTCTGACAAGTACGTGCTGTTCGACTCGTCGGCCTTGGGCTTGGTGTTCAAGGACCAATACTTGCAGATTGCCACTGCTATTGAGGGCGACTTGAGCGTCTACGGCCTTGGTGAGAGCACGCGCGAGACGATGCGATTGCGCACGGGCGAGAAGCACACGTTGTGGACGCGTGACCAGGCCGCGTTCATCCGGGGCGTGAACTTGTACGGCTCGCATCCGTTCTTCATGGGCGTGAACAGCCAGGGAAAGGCGCATGGTGTCTTTCTTTTCAACAGCAACGGTATGGATGTGACGCGTGAAGACAAAATGGTCGTATACCAGGCCATTGGCGGCGTGTTGGACTTCTTCGTCATGACCGGTCCAGCGCCTGCCAACGTGCTGGCTCAGTACACCAGCTTGATTGGCCGCCCCAAGCTGCAGCCCTTCTGGGCATACGGTTTCCACCAGTGCCGCTGGCGCTATACTTCCGTGTCGCACTTTCACTACGTCGTCGAGCAGTACGAGAAGGCCAAGATCCCGCTCGATGTCATGTGGGCCGACATCGATTACATGGATCGATTCTATGACTTCACGCTCGACCCGAACAACTTTGCGCAGAGCTCGATGCAGCAGTTCATGAACGACCTACACGACAAGCACCAGCGATTTGTGCCGATTATCGACCCGGGCATCCGTAGCGATCCACAGGACAAGGCGTACGCGCGTGGTATGGAACTCGATATCTACATCAAGGACACGCATGGCAAGCCGTACTTGGGCCAGGTCTGGCCTGGTCCGACCGTCTTCCCGGACTTCTTGCATCCAAACACATCGGGCTACTGGCAGGAACAGCTCCAGCGTATGTACAAGCAGTTTGAGTACGACGGTCTGTGGATCGACATGAACGAACCAGCCAACTTCTGTCCCGGCTTGACATGCGTGCAGAACCCATCAAAGACGTGTCCGCTGTCCGGCGGCATTAGTGAGATCACGACGTGCTGCTTGGACTGCATGAATGACGGCAACAAGCACGACAACCCACCATTCCGCATTAACAACATCGGCAACAAGGACGCGCTGTTCAGCAAAACTATCTCGACCAACTCGCGCCAGCACGGCGACATTGCCGTCTACAACACGCACAACATGTTCGGCTTCACTGAAGCCATTGCGACGAACAAAGCCCAGGAACAGATCACGGGCAAGCGGTCGTTTGTGCTCTCGCGGTCGACGTTCCCTGGCAGCGGCGTGCACACTGCGCACTGGACGGGCGACAACATGGCGTCCTGGAACGACCTCGAGTGGTCCATTCCTCAGATCCTCAGCTTTGGTCTCTACGGCATTCCGATGATCGGTGCCGACATCTGTGGCTTCCTTCAGACGACGACGGTCGAGCTGTGCGCGCGATGGATGGCCGTCGGCTCGTTCTATCCGTTCTCGCGCAACCACAACGAGTTCTATGCCGAGCCACAGGAGGCTTACGTGTGGCCTGAAGTGGCTGACGTCAGCCGCAAGTTCCTGGGCATGCGCTACCGTCTCCTAGCGTACATCTACTCGCTCGGCTTTGAGGCGCACGCGACTGGCGCGCCACTCGCACGCGCTTTATTCATGGAGTTCCCCGAAGACGGCAACACGCACGGCGTTGATCGCCAGTTCATGCTTGGCGACGCGCTGCTCGTCACTCCAGTGCTGTACCAGGGCGCCAGCTCGATCACAGGCTACGTGCCTGCAGGCACATGGTACAACCTGTTCGACTCGAAGCGCATTACCAGCAAGGGCAAGAAATTCACGTGGAATGTCAAGCTCGACGACATGCCTGTGCACGTGCGTGGTGGTAGTATTATTCCAATGTACCAGGCATCGCTCACGACGACGGCGGCTCGTGCGACAGCAATGGACTTGCTTGTGGCGCTGCCCGAGAAATCGAACGCCGTGGCCACGGGTACGCTCATTATTGACGATGGCGAAAGCATTGCTGATGATCAGTTCACTCACATCGAGTTGAGCGCGTCTGGTTCCGGCAGTACTGGAAAACTGTCTACAGAGGTGACGCAACACAAGTACAGTGGCGCGGATGACACGAAGGTCGCCAAGATTATTGTTTTGGGAGTTGAGAAGAAGCCGACGTCGGTGTCCAGCGGTACGTTTGAGTACGATGCCGAGTTGCTGCGCCTGGAGATCGACCTCACTGGCAAAAAGCAGAGCATCAGTGATGCGTTCAGCGTCAGCTGGAACTGAGGTCGCTAACAGGCTACCATACTGAAGCTAACTATACAATAACTATCATATTTTGTTCCTTATTTCCAACGTGTTTGCCGACATGCCTGGTGCGGCGTGCCACTATGTTTGCGTCGACAACATCTTGAGTTTGTCCGATGGCACGCTGTCTTCGCTTCAATGCCGCAGAATTGAGTGTCATATCTTGCATCGTTGATAGTCCGATCGACATTGCTGCACCGCATCAGTGCAGGAACCTTCCTGTCAACCGCCAATGTGCACCTGCTGCAGTAATACGATGTCTAGTGAGCTCACAGCCGTTGGAGATCGGTCTCGTCTACCTGTGAGATGTTGCTTCCTTGCTTGTTCAAGGCTACGCTGTGGGATTCTAGTCTCGGCTCGAGACGGTCGAGTGACCCTAAGCGCCACGCTCCGGGGGTAGAAGAGGCTCCAAGGGAAGAAGAAAATTTCCTAAATCTTGGCGTCATAGATCCGCGACAGCAACTCCTCGTAGGTCTTGCTCGTGTGATTGCTGGTTGATGCTTGGCACGGGAAGGCCGCGATGCGTGATGAGTCCAGCAAGAACAAATCGTCTGTGACTTGTCCAGCAATGAAGTAGAGTGTCTAGGTTAATTGCATTGCAATTTTTGGAAACACTTATTGCTTGGGCGTTTGCTACAACAGCCATCAACTGCTGACGGACTGCTATTGTGCGAACTTGCGAACGAAGGCAAACCACCCTCTCCAATGTGTGGAGGGGAATACTCGCAGCGCATGTCGCGCGATGCAATCGTCACCGGCTTGTGCACGTTCTGGTCTGCAAGTGATTACGTTGTGCGTTCGCTCAGAGCCGTTAGAGCAGACATTACAAAGCGAACCACGTATGCAACGCGTGCGTGCTCGTAGGGATGCGCATTTCTGCTGCACAGCCTCTCGAGAGCGTTTGCGCGGACGCAAGAAAAGCTACATGTAGCGACGTTTACGACGCACCGTAAACGTGGCTAATCTGGTTAATTACTGCACCTAGGTGCGCTGTCTGCAGCAGCGACCTCTCGGGTTCTTGCACAGCTTCCTCGTTATCATAAAGCAGCGGTTGAGGTGTTACATCGCTGAATTTTCCATCGCTGAAGCGTTTCCCAGCGCTGCGAAGCGAGAGAAGCTTCCAAACTTCGTCAGCTGTTGGTGCTGGGCACGAGCACGCGACGCAACCCCAGCGAACAACCAAATCGGAGGTGACGCAGGATCCAGCATACGAGTGCTTCTGTGCACAAGAAAACTCCCGCCGACCAGAGAATATAGTTACGAAACTTTCTGCGTTTTGCGACCAATGCGCTGTGTGCGCGGTAAACGTCAAGCTTCTGGCGGCAGTCGCCCGAGTGGGGAAGAACAGGAGTTAGTGCTCGCACTAGCTGCTGCAGCGATCTTGCTGCGCAATGGCTTGGAGCTGGCAGAAATGGCGCAGGTCAGTCACGTTTGCGCGGCAAACGTGACTGCGCGCGGCGGTTCTTGTCCCCAATGGGGGGCTAGAGAATTCCTTGTCGTTACCAGCTGGTGCTTGCAGTTGACTGTTGGAGCAATTCTGCCGTATAAATGTGTTGGGCATCCTTGTGGACTGGATTTTTGTGTGCATGTCGTGTTCGAGCAATCATATCTATCGTGCGACGGCTGTGCTTGTGCCAGGAGCCTACTTATGTCCCTCATTCTTGATTTACCAGCCTTCAAGCACGACCTCGAGCACTTCATCGCGTCTAACATGAAGATTCAAGCGTACCATGTGTCATCGGTAAACGGTTTGGAGGTCATCCGTGTCAATGAATGTGATGATCCACACTATGATGGAGAACTGCTTGGGGCCAGAGTGGCATGCTTTACAACGACAAGATACCAACGTCGATTACCAGATTTCTCGGTCTATCCTCGTGATCAACCTCCAAATACTAACAATCCACGGTACGTCATGGAGTTCGATGCCGACGAGTATCGCAAGTTCAAAATGGCAAAAACAGAATCCTTTCGATCAGGGAGAGCCCCGACATTCCAAGTGCATTATCTGCTCCTGCGCAAGCAAGATACTGCCGAGCACGCAATTGCTGATCTCATCAACAACCACCTCCCAGGTCGAGAGGGGGTCGAGTGGGAGCTATACTTTCCAGGTGGTCGTGCCAATGAATACACAGGCAGCGATCAAGATGATGACGTTCGACGAACTTTCGTCAACGTCATGTTTTGGCACGACGTGGATGTTACATACCACGATCACGTCTCAAAACGAAGAGGTGACTTGGTGTATCCAACAGCTCACCGAAAGGGAACCAATTATTGGTTGAACAACCTGATGTTGGGATGGAACCAAGCCGTGGAAGACGCTCAGAATGGAGCGGATGACCAAGACGGCGGCGGCGACGACGACGACGACGGGAATGGAGACATCGCGCCAGATTCCACGCAAGCACCAGATCAAGATGATGCAAGCCCCAGCGTGTCGCTGCCCATAGCAGAAATGAATGCGCTGGGTCTAAACGACTCGAAGGCTGAGCAGAAGTCGGCTTAGGCCAGAAGACTTGACATTGGCCGAGGTGACGCCTTTGATGCATTTCCGTCAATTTCTTTCTCGCTTCTTTAACTTGTGCTTTCATATTTTGCCCTCGATCATCGAGTTGGTTGTCTGCATATTTGATCCCGTACTATTCTCTGAGGATTGTGAAGAACACGTGCGTGAGTAACTATACTATAATGAAGGAATGCTTGGTTGTCGGCGTTGTTAGGGCAGCCTTTCGCAACATATGGTGCATACCACTGTCGGTGATTGTCGACGAAGCTACAGATCGACGTCAGGCATTCTCGCATGAAGACGTCTAGCCCACGGACACCCAGGAGTCGGCCGCGGCAGTGGGGCTATCAGCAGTCCAGATATGTCCAAATGCTAGCGTACATGCGCACAGACTTCTCCTGTCGCCTGTTCACGATGCCTGCGAGCATCGATGCCGGAACCGTGCTGTCGCCAATTCTTGGCGCGTCTTCTGCAGTACACGTGTAATCCGAATCGGAACCGTTGGCATCGGAGAGACGGTCATTCTGGTCTACTGTTATCATGCAGCAGCACTTTTTCGTTTGGGATGTGCTCGTGTGCGTTGTCTGCCGCAACGAACATCTTGCGCAACATGATGATGATGATGACGGCAGTATATTGACCAGTTAGTTCCTACATCCTGTTTGTTCATGACTTCAGGAGTGACTCCTGCTCGACCTCGCGCAACATAAATGGCAACGAGAGCTCACAAAAGCATGAAGGGGTTCCTCACGAGAATTGCTGGCTTCACAAGTGGATGTTGGGTCGCAACTTGCGACCCGTATGGTTCTTGCAACTCGCACCATACATCAATATTCTGCCTGAACAACTAAGGGAGAAACACTAGCCTGTTAGGTCTGCGCTAACACCTTGACGATTGAGAACCGTCCAAAACAAGGATCTCGAGCTATAGCCAGCAGTAAGTTGGCTCAGTATACGATCCAGTCTCTGAACCGCAGAGGAAATCGTAAACATCTACCGGTAGAACAGAACAGAGCCCTCACACAAGCATCCTCAAGGCGAGAGGGTGCTCGCCGCCGTTTTATGTCGTGCTCGTCTGCTTGAGTGATTAGGTGCCCCATTTTTCTTCAAGGTGCCAAGAGTCTCACTGGATCGTCCAGGACGAACGAAAAGCCTATGGCGGCGCCCGTAATGCGTGGAACCACACCATAATCACCGTTATACCTAGAAAGTACATATCGTCGCCTGAACGTGCTTCAAGCACATTGTGCTTAGCACAGCCACTGCTGGCGCTTGTTGTTGGAGCGATCCTGCTGAAGCATCGCATGAAGTTCCCTGGATTCCATGGAGAAGCACTCGTCGGTTATTGCGGCTCGGGGCCATTGAGTCCGTGTTTTTATCGCACACCTCGTGAGCTACGACGACAGGAACTAGACTGGAATCCCTTGCAGGTCGGGGAAAGACCGATCTTGTGTCAACCATTCTGGTTTTTCCAGCGTTCAAGCACTAACTTAAGTTCCACAATGCCACCTAGCGATTGCGTCCACCATGAAGAACCAAGCATACCACGTCTCATCGGTGGATGGTTTGAAGATAATCAAGGTCAGTGAATGTGACGACCCGCGTTTCGACGGTGACTTGCTGGGAGCGAGGGTGGCGTCCTTCACCCAAACTCCTCTGTTTATCCTCGCGACAAGCCTGCCTCCAAGATGTATCCCAGGTATGTCTGGGAGTTTGATTCACATGATTACCGCTGGTTCCAAATGGCGAAGACACCGACAGATCGAGAGGATAGAGAGCTACCAGCAATCCAAGTTCATTTTCTGCTTCTGCACATGGAAACGAGCACGCGGTTGCTGAACTGATCAACAGGTGCCTCCCAAACAACGAGGTTACGAGAGAAGATTGGGAGGAATATTTTCCTGGGGGAACCGAATAACTACTCCGGGGCGATGCGAAGGATGAGGTTCGACGCACTTTTGTCAACGTCATGTTTGTGACGTACAAGGACGATGTTTAGAAAAACCCGATGACGTACAAGTCTTTCCCTCAAAAGGGAACCAACTTTTGGTTGAATAAGGTACCAATGGGAGGGCACAATGTCAATGGCAACGTACAAAATGGAGGACATGATGACAACGGTGATGACCAAGGGGACACGGAAGAGAAGACCAACATCATACACACAAACACGGCAGACAAAGATTTTCCAGACCAGACCTGAAATCGGTTCTGATAGTTCTTAAGCCTATTGGTGTCACAAAAAGAAAAACAACAAGCCAGACCGCCTACGAGCGTTGCTCGCCTATACAATGACCAAGTGGTTAATTAGGTTATGCCCGACCCGTTAACCAGACCAGACTCGCATCCGACCGGTAAGTACTCTTCTCCTAGGCCCAAGCGGCATTCCGGCGTGCTGGCGGCTGCGTGTGGACTGGTACTAGTACTTTACACCATTGCGTGGCTTAATCTGTTTGGTGTCAAGAGATTTGCGCCGTTGAATCATTAATTTGATGGCGCTTTCTCTTGTCATGGCTGTTTGCCAGGCTCGCTGGGAAGGCTGAGTCGGTAGCTTTCTCAAGAAGACAACCGCCTGCATCATCTTCAGTTTGATTTAGGAACACATTAACCGGGATCATTGTGCTGGTCATGGAGATTGAAGCTTACCACGTGTCCTTGATCAACGGATTGACAACAATCGATGTCAGTGAGTGTGACGATCCAGACTATGACGGAGATTTGCTGGGAGCCAGGGTGGCATGCTTCACAACGACACGATATAAAGGCCGTTTGCCCGACTTCTCCGTCTATCCTCGTGATCCGACTGCACCAGCGACAAATCCTCGGTACGTCATGACGTTTAATGCCGATGACTATCGCAAGTTTCAAATGGCAGTCACTCAAACGCGACGAGCAAACGGCGAGTCGACGAAACAAGTTCATTTTCTCCTGCTGCATAAGGAAGAGGAACACGAGATTGCCGAACGGATCAGCCACCGGCTGCCAGGTAAAGAAATCGAATGGGAAAAGTATTTTCCGGGTGGACGTGCAAACGACTATGACAAGTGCCATCCTGATTACGTTGGACGAACTTTCGTCAACGTCATGTTCTGGCGCAGTATGCCCGTGAAATACAAGGATCATGTGAAGAAACATGCCGGAAATTTGCAATATCCGACAAGGCATGTACGGGGAACCACCCATTGGTGGAACACATTTCGCGCAGGCAAGCCCCAATTTGCGGTCACAAAGGGCGAAGCTGACGCTAGCAACGTTGGTGAGCAGCCTAGTGAAGACTGGACTCGAGACTCTACGTGCGAGCTCACCGCAGTCGGTGAAGCCACTAGCTCACAGGCTTTCGATGTGTCGCAGCTGCCGATGACAATGAGTAGAATGACGCTGCAGGACTCCAAGGAACACAATATAGCGTCTTAGTCTTGGATACGTCTAGCATATCAGGCTAAGGTGAATTTTGCATACGACAGTAATCGATAAAAACCGCGCGTAAATGATCTCATTCTTGGATTGATAGGAAACTGGATGTCCGCCATTGCAACTGCAACTCCATTTTCTTGCGCCGAGCACGTAGCTCCAACTGCACACTGGCATTAAAAACATCCATCTGAAGAACCAGAATTTAGTCGGTGTCGCCGCAACTAGCTCCACTACCGTCCGCTTGTGCAGCATCGACCCGTCCATTTTCTCGCCAGCACCGTCGGTCGACGTCGTGGATTTGTCTGGAACAAAATCTAACGCCGCCGGTCACAACCAAACGCATCGAGGCGTTCTATCACAACGTGGTTGGCACATGGAGCTGGTGGTGGCGCCTAGCAGCGACGGGTTTTGTAGCTACTTCTCGCCGCGACCAGTTCATCATACAAGCCATCTAGACCGGCCGTCATGACTAAAAGTCTCGAATGTGTACTCAATGGACGCAATGGCATGGGTGCACCACCGTCAACGAGCGCACGGAGTGCCAGACGCCCTCGCCACCTCGCTGCACTCGACCGATGCCGATCGACTGCAGATACGGCCGCAACTTCGTCTCACCTCACTGCACATCTCTGGGAAGCAGCTCTTCGGTGCACCAGTCGCCTCCACTGGGTGAGAATATTCGATTGCACGACCGATCGTTCATCAGTAAGAACGAGTGAACTCGCACTGGCGTCACTCTTAGTCCTAGCGTTGCCGCGCGATATGTCTACACAGGCTATCGCCCAACTTTAATCATCTGTTACAGGATACGCAAAATGCGGAATATCTATGAACGTTTAACCACAAGTCTAACGATTGCTGCCTTTCATGTTGTCTGCGCTTCCACCGACCGCAGGGACTGTGTTTCCCTGCACAAGCTGATGGAAAATCACTTCGCAAGTCATGGTGGCATCCGGGTGCGTATAAGACTGAGGTTACAGTACTATGCCATCGATATGCGGATCCTCTTGGCTGATGTGCAATTGCTTGACTCCGTACGTTTCATTCCAACAATTTGCGTCCACATGTACGTATGCGAGCTGGTCAATCTGAATCGTTGTTTTCGTGGTTCTCCTTCGTACTTGATCTCTTTGTGATCTGGCATTTATGCGAATGGGCTTGACGAGGGTATCCATGGCATCACGAAGCATACCAACCCAGCTGTGCATATCGGCACCACCGGTTAGTATCCCAGCATTTGGGATCGATACAGGTTTTCCACGTCGAATTGCACCTCGACGACTTCATTGTCGGCTGGAAGCTTGGTCTGGGTGCTTGCTTTCATCTCAGTTAGGCGATGGCGAAACCAGAGTGATCGACATTGACCACGGACGCGCAAACTTGGCCTTTATGTGTGCTCGCTGTCCCTTGGATCCCCCCACCTTCACAGATTTGGAAGGTTGGTCCTCGGATAAGCTGCGCAGCCAAGAATAAGTGGCACATCGCTTGATCTCACCGAATGGTAGAAGACTACTGCCTTCATAAGACACGATAGCCTCCACCGATGTTGCGTGAAATATCAAGAATTGCGTGCACTCGGATCCACCTCACGCGCCCAACGCGCGCAGCTATTGTGGAACAAGCGATGGTCCTCGTTGCTTGTCGTACAAACTTCGGCGAGCGAACGGGCGACGAGGATCAATGAGGTTGATTGTTGCGCCTTTGGCGATTCAACGGAGAAACATGAGTTTAAAATGCATGGCAGTCGTACTCAAGGTATGGTTATACATCCTTCATGGACTTCCTGCTGATGATTCGAGTAATGAGTGGATTAATTATCGGCGATACTACTGCCCATGTAACGAAGTTAATAAACAGATGGCGTTGGATATGTTATCAACATGGAATAGATGCTACGGTTTTGCCATGCAACGAAGAAATTTATTTCCGGCGGTTGGAAAGAAACCT